>CABHPP010148012.1:4134-47498 GCA_902168425.1 Peromyscus attwateri
TTTTTTTCTCTAAACCCTTCATCTATGATAACACCATGTACCACAAGTAAACTCATTGGATTTGACCTTGGTTCTGTTCTTAGCTCGGTTTGATGAAGAAGATATATGTACTTCACATAGTAGGTACACAACTGACCATTAGTTACTGTGTAAGCCATAGCCTTGCTTTCATCAAGGACATTTTCAGTAGGTTCTACATTCATACAACTGTAATATATTCTTTAAAATTGCTTGTGTTTTTATTCTTTATTTGTTTAATTTATGAAAACTAAGAACACATGAATATAAAACATTATATGTAGATACCTTACTTCCGTGAATTACGCCCATGAATTTTCTAGGAAAATGGAATTCTAAAGATTTTGTTCTTCAGAGCATTATCTTGTCAAGATGGATTTATATTAGGGGAATTAGAGAAAATAGGAAGATACTTTGAAGTTGCCTTAATAGTAACTGTGACATGGAAAAACACAGAGGTGTAAGTATCATCACCCACATTACAGCAGGTAGGGTTCCATGCATGTTGCTCATAGAAACTAATGTGTGTGTGTGTGTGTGTGTGTGTGTGTGTGTGTGTGTGCATATTCGCACCACACTGGCCCACAAGCATCGGGTAGTCTCTGTTTCCTCCTTACATCTCACTGAGATTACAGGTGCTTGCCTTGGTACATGGCTTTAAGTAAGTTCTGGGGGCAGGGGTGATGAACTCAAGTCCTTATACTTATTCAGAAAGCATTTGTGCTCACCAAGTCATCTTAACAGTCCATGAAAATTAATCTTTTTTTAATGTTAAATTTTTGCTGAATTTTTTCACTGTTAATGGGGAAGAATTGGAGGCTTGTTAATAGTAGAGTGATTTTTTTTTTTAAATCTAACAAAGTTTAAATTAAACCTCATAATGCTTTAGGTGTTTTATTGTTTGGAAGAGCTTTTTTGAACATGCTGCTTCCTGTAACCTGAAGGGTAATCTCAGAGCATACATTCATAACTGAACTTTAGTACAGTTCTCAGATAAATCCTGTGGCATTCATTAAAGATGTATTATTTCCTGTACAGCATAACTTTTTTATTAACATATTTCTCAAATATAAAAATGCAATTAAGGTTTGTTTATATCATATTTTTAATTTTAAAATATAAGATCAGAGTCTAAATAAGATTACTGACTATCAGTGGAGATAAAAGAAGAGGACACATTTGATGCAGAGATACTTCAAAAGGGCCAATGTACTAATCTACTGTATTTAATATTATGACTTCAGGTAAATAATTCTATTTAGAGTCAAACTTGCTTGGAAGTATGTTTTCATCACCCATGAAATAAGAATGTATTGTTGCAATTAAATAATAAAACAATAGGAAATGTTTTTCATGCTATCTATTTAACTATGAAATTTAATAACATGTTACTGAGGATATTGAACTGTAAGCCTTGATTAAATATGGGGAGGAGATTTAGGAGAGATATTGCAAAAACAATAATTATGTTATAATCCTTACAAGAAGTATTATTGCCTCTTGTATTTATTGAAGTCTGTATTTCAAGGACTATGCTAAGTAGTTAAAATATTTTGTTTGCATTAATATTATAGAATTTATATGAGTTAGCTGTATGACTAATGATACATTTGTGCAGACAGAAGTAAGAATAAGTAACCTACAAAAAACAGCAAAAGTTGATGTAATACAAATCTAAATTTTGATTTTGAGCTTAATATCTAATTTTGCATAGAAGAAAAAAATATGACTTTAAAATAGAAGCTTTAAAAATAACGCCATTAATATGAAATAAAAGTTTTAAGTCATCATAGTTTCAGTTATTTTTCTAATGAAAAGCCCTTATTATACCAATGGAAGCCATGTTAACTCTAAAAGTGGGTTGTAATTGTATCATTATAATGTTATTTTGTGTATATATGAATAAGTATATATGTGCTTGTTCATGTCTCTGTGGATGAATGTGTAGAGGCTCGAGGTTAATCTTGGCTGTTTTTACTCAGGCTTTGTCCATATTATTTTGAGAGAGGGGATTCTCTTACTGACCAGGAGCTCACAGAGTAGGCTTGAATTGTCAGTGAGCCCCAAGGATCCATCTAGTTCCACCTCATAAATACAGAGATTTCAAGTGTATGTCACTATGTTGAGTGTTTTTTTTTTTTTGCTGTTGTTATTTGTTTTGTTTTTGTTTTTTGTTTTTGTTTTTGTAAGTTCTACAGATTATGTGAAGATCCTCTCACTGGTGTGGCAAGTACTTCACAGAATGAGCTTATTCCACCAATGCAGAACATTGCAGTTTACACGTAATAAAGCAGCATACTATCCCAGTGGCTAAAATGCTGGCTTAGTGAATGCACATTCTGGAGTCTGAGAGGCTAAATTAAAAAGCCATCATTACTTGCTAGCAATGTGACTTTAAACACCTTACTATTCCCTAAGGGCCTTGCTTTTACTATCCCCAAAAGAAGTATATTCAAAGTACCAACTTCACTGAGAAATGAAGGATTAAGCAAGTTCATGTGTATCATGATCACAGCTTGCAGATAGCACACAGGTGGACACAGAGCTAGTGTTCCGTTACACACAGTTTGTCCTTCTGGACATTGTGGGGTAGATATTCAAGTCATTGTGGGGTACTTGAGTTTATAAATTATACAAAGAAAAAAATTAACTTATAAAATGTGCTTCTGTGTATACACTGACTACTTTGGCATTTTAAAGTTACCTTTCTTATCGCAGTGGGAGTTGACTTTTTTTTATGGGTGTAACATAGATTGTCTTAATTTGCATTTCTATAATAAGTGGACCAATCATAGAGTAAAAAATACCTCGTACTAGTAAGGTAGCCAGAAATCTATGCCTAATCTATCAAAAACTCATTCTATAAGTCTTTGCAGAACAGATTTTTACACCAGGCACCACTTTAAATGTAAGAAACAGTAAAGTGAATGGAAAATGCACTGTTTCTGTTGTTTAGGGATATCAATTTGTATCAATCATATGATTAAGTTATAAGATTATCAGCAATCATCTAAAGCAGCTATCAAACATCCTCATTGGTATTCTCAGCCTCTGGGAAGCTCTGAAGTCACTGATCCCCACAATGTCACGAAAGAAAAGCATTTTGTGAATTAGTCTCTCAGAGACGGTGGCCTGAATGTACTTGAAATATGAATTATTTTATAGACGTGGGAAAATAAGGAATTGTAAACATATGTGAATAGATACATCATGCTTACTCATAGAATAGTCAATAACATGGTAACAAAATGAAAATCTTATAAGGCGTATGAGAGCATTTCTGGATTTCTTTTATTGTTTGAGGATTTCGGATGTGCATGTAAGGGGCTTTTATCAGATCTATCCACTATTCCTTTAACTCCAACTCCTCTCCTATTCCTACAACACTATTTTTCTGCCAAATCATGTAGTTTTGTGTCTGCTTGCATTTTTTTTTCAAGCCTACAAATCCCACTTAGTTTTCTTGTACCTGGATGAAATCTTTTTATCTAAGTTTGAGAAATGTTGCTTATATCATTTTTATTAAAAAATATTCTCTATGCCTTCACTACAGTATTGTCCTTCTTTTCTGTTCAGATTCTGAAGGGTCTGTATTTTCATGCTATCCAACAATTGTCCAATGTTCTGTTCATACACATTTTTTTAAATTTATCACTAAGCTTTACTGAGTGGTACAATTTCTCTACTTTGTCTTCCATTGCCAATTCTGTTTTTCACATGCCTGATTCTCCTGTTGAAAGTTTCCACTAAGATTTTTCATTTGGCTTGTTGAGTTTCTCATTTCTAGCACTGTTTCAGTTTGACTTTTCTTCGACAACCCTATCTCTTGTTGAATTCTATTTTCATATCTTGGATTCACTTTCTAATTTCATTCATCTCCGTTTTTGTTCTCTTGGAATATATTGTATTCCTCTAGTTATTTGAACATACTTATAAATACATTTCAAATTCTTTATATAGAAATTCTTCCAGCTCATTTTCACTAGTTGTCATTAATAAAGGATTAGAGAAGACATATGTCATGTTTTTGCTATTATTTTTGGTTCTATGCAGGATCTGTCACATATGAGGAAAATTTTTGTAAATTTTTTAAAATTATTATTAAGAAATTTTCAATTCATTTTACATACCAACCACAGATTTCCCCTCCTCCCTCTTCCCACCTCCCAGCCTTCCCCTTCAACCCACCCCCCATTCCCACTTCCTCCAAGTCAAGGTCTCCCATGGGGAGTCAGCAGAACCTGGTACATTCAGTTGAGGCAGGTCCAAGCCTCTCCCTCCTGCACCAAGGCTGTTCAAGGTGTCACACATTAGGCACTGGGGTCCAAAAAGCCTGCTCATGCAACAGGGATGGATCCTGATTCCTCCTGCCTGGGGGTCCCCAAAACAGTTCAAGCTAAACAACTGTCTCACATCTCCAGAGGGCCTAGTCCTGTCTCATGGGGGCTCCACAGCTATTGGTCCACAGTGCATGTGTTTCCATTAGTTTGGCTGGTCGTTTTTGTACGTTTTCCCATCATGATCTCAATGTCCCTTGCCTATAGAATCTCTCCTCTCCCTCATTGATTGGATTCCTGGAGCTCAGCCTGGTGCCCGGCCATGGATCTCTGCAACTGCTTCCATCAGTTACTGGATGAAGGCTCTATGATGACAGTTAGGGTATTCACTAATCTGGTTACTGGAGTAGACCAGTTCAGACACCCTCTCTACTATTGCTAGTAGTCTAAGGTGGGGTCATCCTTATGGATTCCTGGGAACTTCCCTAGCACCCTGTTTCTTTCTATTCCCATGATGTGTTCATTTATCATGGTATCTCTTTCCTTGCTCTCCCACTCCATTCCTGTTCCAGCTCAAACCTCCCATTTCCTTATGTTCTCATCCCCCATTTTTTGCCCTCAAGTACCCCCCTCACTCCCAGTTTGCTCATGTAGATCTTTTTCTTTCTTTCTTTTTTATCCTCCCCCACACCCGTCTGTGTATCTGTCTGCCTGTCTCTTTCTTCAAGTTGCCTTTTCTTTCCTTTCAGTGAGTGCATCTACAATATTCAAGGGAAACCAAGTCACTGTAAAGTCAATGCTGAACCATTTCCTAAAATTAATTGAAATTTAAAATTAGAAAAAGAAGATATTTGTTTTGGTGCATGTGAGATGGTTCAGCTGATACCAGCACTTACTTCATAAGCCTATATGTGAGTTCTGTCCCTTGCATACACATAAATGAGGAAAGAAAGAGATACCTCCACAAAGTTGCCCTCTAACTTCCACATGTACACATTGGCATGCACATACTTCACTTACACTTATACACCATGCTCAAGTACTATTGTATACAAAATTAACAAAATTTTAATTTTTTAACATATGTAATAAAATAATGGTCATCATAAATTTATTTCAAAGTATCATTATTCACATCATAAATTCAAAAATAACTTGACTTGTTGAATATTTTAGATGATTATTTGAATGTTTTTATTAAATTTTAATATTTCCATTACAGTTATTAATTTATGTATTTAAGATGGTGCTGGTGGTGTTGATGTGTGTGTGTGTGTGTGTGTGTGTGTGTGTGTGTTTAAGAGCCACAGTGTGTGCGAAAGTCAGAGGGCAACTTGTAGGAGTTAGTTCTCTCCTTCCACAATGTGGGTTCTGGGAATCTAACTCAACTTATCAGGCTTTATGGCATAAAACATCTACTTTAATGCTATAGAACCAACTTTAATGTTGTGCATGATTTGACATGTAAGTTCATAAATGTGCTTTTATGTTTACGCTGAGTACTTTGGCACTTGAAACTCACTATTAACTTCCCAGCACAGCAAGACTTCATTTATATTGGCTTAACATACATTGCCTTAAAAAGCAAACATGTTTTTAGTGAATGCCACATACTATTTTAAACGGATTAGAATAGCCATAAGGAAAAGAAATGCATTAATTTTTCATAATACAACTTAATATTAAATAATGCCTTGCAATTCCATTATGGTAAAATCATAAGCTACACTGTATATTACAAATCATCTGAAGAAGTTTATAGGAATATTTTTGCCATCTACGATTCTACCATTCATTTTGAGAAAACATATAGAAAAGTAGGAATAAACCTAAAAGACAACAGAATAATAACATGAACCTAAATGTGAGATGTGTGTGCAAATAACTCACATGAATTCATGTTCTGTAGAATCGCATAGAAAATTGAATGGAAATTGTATTTGAGTCAGATTTGTAGCAGAGTATAAGGAAATCATTTTGATTATATGAAAGTGAATGAGTAAAACCATGGGAAAGGACAGGGATATCACAGAGCTGGTGTTAATGAAGAGTCCGTAAGGGGAGATCAGTTTAGCTCAGATCAGAGAATACTGAGTTTATGTTTTGTGACATGTGTACTCAAGATAGTGGAGGAAATTACAGAGAATAACAAGAATTCCAGTCTCTCAAAACTGTCAACTAGACACCATGAGAAGTGTTTGTCAAACACATACTGTCCTGTTTCTTTACCAGAGAAGATACTCAGGAGAATTAATGTCTAATGACTTCCAAAACCATCCAGGTATTTCCACCTTATATGGTCCCTTGCACTGAGTCTATAGGTTAGGATTACTGATTCTCTCAAAAAGAAATACAATATAACAAAAGTAGATGATTATCCATTTCAAAATTATATAATAAAAAGGCTGTAACTTATGTCTTGGTTACTGGCTACTTCCGGTAAAGCAAGTGTCATATATTGCTATAGAGAAACCTCGAGACTAGAAATAGAGTGTTCAACTAACAGTTATTCAGAGCACAAGGTCTTCCATCAGCCAGGCACATGGCAGGAGAGCCTCCTTCCAACAGTTCTGGATGGATAGACTAGGGATAACTTTATGACACACCTAAAGCCAAAGTTGACCAGCTGAGAAGTCCTGGATTCCTGAAACAAAGAGGTAGCGTTGTTAAACTGTTAGGGATTGGTGTTTACTGATTATACAACAGTAGATAATTAATGCCGGGTGGAACAAAGTATGCAGTCAAAAAACCAAGAGATAGTAATAGCGCCTCTAAAAGGCTATAGTGGCCACAGAGCACTTCATCTAATGTGAATTTTCCAAAGGACTTCCTGGGAAAGCTATTGGGACTAGTTGGTATAGAAAGAGTGAAAGCGATCCAACTAAAGAAAAGTGTGGTCCATGCTTTTGTAGGCAAGTGCGTCATGCATAATGATCACAAAGAGGGACATGTAGTCACACAGCATGCTTGGGAAACACTCTTCATGGCTAAAAATCATGAGTTGTTAAGCTGCTATATGCGGATTAGTGAAATTAACCAGCTAAGAGGGAATTTAATTTAATTCCTCAGGCACTGAAGGTTTGATCAAATGAATAATCTCATCAACTAGATATACAATCCTGAAACTACACAGTGAATAAAAAAGTAAGGCAGTAATGCAAATATGTGTGTGTGTTGGAGGACCAAACATTTAGTTAGGAAGCTTTCCAGTAGTCTTCCTTAGTAACAAGAAAGGGGGGATGCTGAGAAGCTCCTGAGGGACTGGAAAGCAAAAGACATGTTGGAACACAGATCATGCCAGCAGGGCATCACACATTATTTGATTTGAAAAGGGTAGAAGGGAAAGGGAAAATTGCAAATCAATGATAACATCCTGCTTTCCTCATTGACTAACCTTCCAAGATTGTCTGTTTTTTTTTAATTCTTATAAGAAAAATTGAATTTTTGTGTGGGTGAAACATATGTGGTTTTAAAAAGATGTCATGTGTCCAACAACCAGCCCTGAAAACATACATACAAGTAACACTCATGAACTGAACAGGTTATATTTAGAAATATGTATGTACATAGATACACATGTATGCATGCAATAACAATTGGTAAAAAAAGAGTTCATGAATTTGAAGGGGAACGGGAAAGGGAAGATTTGAAGGGCTAAGGAGATGAGAGGGAAAAGAGTCATATTATAACTATATTATAAATCTCAAAACTAAAGTAAAATAAAACCACCAACCCTTTTTGAAGACTTAGTCATTTAGTCATTTAATTAGGAGATGAACAGTAGCATAGGAGTAAAAGTTACACTGATCCTCACTTTTTCTACCTTTTTGTTACCTAAAAGCAACCAGACATTTTATATCATGAAGTATCCTCTAGGATTAAAGATATGAGGTTAAGTTGATGAAGCTTTAAAGATAAAGGAGCTCAACCCATAATTGAAGGTGAGTCTGTCTTGTTTTCTAGGATTCTTAGCAGGCTTTTTCTTTTTGATCTCTCTCTCTCTCTCTCTCTCTCTCTCTCTCTCTCTCTCTCTCTGTGTGTGTGTGTGTGTGTGTGTGTGTGTGTGTGTGTGTGTGTGTGTTTTCCACATGTGTGTGGGTGCCTGTGAAGGCCAGAAGCAGAAGTAGGATCCACCAAGGTTGGAGTTACGGGAGGCTGTGAGTCACATTATGTGGGTGTTGGGAAACGGAACTCCAGCTCTCTGGAAGAGGAACAAGTGTTATTAAACACAGAGACATCTCTCCAGCTCCTTGCTGCAGTGTGTATGTTGCAGGGTGTATGTTTTAGAATAAGCTTCTGTACTTTTTTTTGGTTTTTCGAGACAGGGCTTCTCTGTGTAGCTTTGCACCTTTCCTGGAACTCACTCTGTAGCCCAGGCTGGCTCTGCCTCTTGAGTGCTGGAATTAAAGGCGTGTGCCACCACCGCCCAGCAGCTTCTGTACTTTTAAAATCAAGTTTATTGTAACGTACTTAACCTTTAGACACACACTTTTAGATATATAGCTCTCTGTAAGGAACATGTAAGGCCTAGGGTGAACAACCCTGGTCAGGAGTGATAAGTAATAGAGTGATGTAAGTAAACCACAAATGGAGTAGTGATAAGCTATAAGCTATGTGTGGAAGTAGGGATAAGACTAGAAACCTAGCCAGGAAAGAATATAAAAAATGAAGCCTCAGACCCGACCAACAGAGCTCGTCAGGCCCTCGCGCGAGACGACTCTCCTCTGCCAGAGACGTGAGATCCTGTCCCCAGTGCAGACGTGGCTGACCTGAGGAAGGCTGACCCAAGATCCAGAGGAACAGATGTGGCGAGTCCGGACCTGTACACTTGGAGAGGTACTCCCGCTTCCATTTGGAAGACGGGATGAATATTGCTTGTAATCTTACTGTGTGAATAAATGAGTGTTATACCAAGTCTGAATTAAGAGTGATTATTCCTCCCCCGTAACTGGGGTATGTGCTCGCTACACTCTCTGAGTGTCAACAAATGTTCTTACTCTTGTGGCCACTATGGTCATGACCTTCATCACCTTTACACCCTCTCTTCTGACCTTCTAGATTTGTTTTATGCAGTTGTCATGTGACATCCTTTTCCTGGGGTGATGTAACATAGAATTCTACTAAACCCAGAAGAAGAACTCATGGCACATCAAAGTAATGGTTGTGCCAAACCCAACTTAGTGAACCATTAAGTTTTTGTTGAGGTTGCTTGCAGGGGTATTTGGGGGGGACCAGCCCCCACATTTATTTACCCCAGGGACTCTTGAGGAATGAGGAATAAGAGACTTAGTTACAAATAGAGAGAAGAGAAACAGAGAGAAAACACAGGTGTAGCACGATTCTTAAAAGGTCTTATTAATAAAACAAACCCCGGAGCCAGATATTGGGGTGAACACTGAATGATCAGAGAAACAGAACAAGCCACATCCAACCTCACCTTGCCAGTTCCTCAGATGATCTTGTTTCCTCAGAATGAAAGCCTCTGAGTCCTCATCCAAATGGATCTCAGCTGAACTGCAGCTCAAAAGCCTAAAAGCTCAACAAGGCTCTAGTTCCTGGTCCTCACGCCTTATATACCTTTCTGCTTCCTGCCATCACTTCCTGGGTTTAAAGGCATGTGCCACCATGCCTGACTGTTTCCAGTGTGGCTTTGAACTCACAGAGATCCAGATGGATCTCTGCCTTCAGAATGCTAGGATTAAGGGTGTGTTTGTATGGGCCACCATTTTCTGGCCTCTATGTCTAGTGACTGTTCTGTTCTCTGACCCCATATAAGTTTATTATGGTGCACAATATATTGGGGAACACAATATCACCATACACAGGATAGACTCAGGTGGGCCTGAATCCTTATCCACTGGCCCAGAACTTTATTCCAAAGGTTTATTTATAACAATGCCAAGGAGTGGAGCAAAAGACCTCCCCATTGCTAGTTACAGTCAAGTGTAGACCCTTACAAACATCTGATACTCAGACCTGTGGTCCAAACAACTTCTTATGCAGTCCTGCTGGGTACAGCCACTAGGAAATCTAGTGGGCTACAACAGGTATTGATGAGGGGTTTCTTACAGGAGCAAGGATGGCTAGACAACAACAACAAAACCCAGCTGCATCACTGAAACCCCACCCTATCCCAATGATAACTCAAAACCTTCATACAGGAAGCCCTCTGCACAGCCCACAGGCAGCTCAATGATTCCTAGACATTTCCTGTCACAGCACTGCTCTTCTCTTCGGTTCAGAGGAAAGTATCAAACAACACCAATAGTTTGCACGGTTGTAGTGGTGGTAAGTTTGAAACCTCCCCGGCACAAGGCAGTTTGGCAACTCTAGCGATAATCAGTATGGGATTCTTTGAAACTGTTTTGTCATCTTTCACCTTAAGAAATTAGAAAAGAGAGGAAACAATAATTAAGAGAGTCACAGAAATACAGTAGAAGATTAGAGTGAAATGAACATAATTAAAACAACAACAACAACAACAAGGCCCAGGTGGTGGTGGCACATGCCTGTAATCCCAGCACTTGGGGGGCAGAGGCAGGCGGATCTTTGTGAGTTCGAGGTCAGTCTGGTCTACAGAGCGAGATCCAGGAAAGGCGCAAAGCTACACAGAGAAACCCTGTCTCGGAAAACAAACCAAACCAAACCAAACCAAAACAAAACAAAACAAAAAGAAAGAAAATCAATGGTACTTAAGAGATGGCTTAGTGGTTAAGAGTACTGTTGCTCTTCAAGGGCAGGGAATACAGATCACAGGACTCATGTTGTATGGCTCACAACCATCTTCAACTCCAGTTCTTGGTGTTTTAACATCCTCTCATGACCTCCAGAAGTACTCACACACACTGTACATGCATGTGTGCATGCACACGCACGCGTGTGCGTGCACACACACACACACACACACACACACAAATAAAATAGAAAACAATTAAATTAACCAAATTAAGAACCTATCATTTAGTAGGTCAAAAATTGGTATTATTTACCCAGCCTTCCAAAAAGAAAAGCATAGAAGATTGACCTTAATAAAATCAATAGCAAGAGAGGGCTAAAATGACTGAACTCTAAAGAAATAAAAGCGTTTATAAGGACACATTATCAACAACTATATGCCAAAAGTCAGATGGTATACAAGGTAGTCCATAATGAAACAGTTTTTCAAAATGTATTCAGGAGGAAACAGTCACTCTGGATAGCTTTGTAATAAGGGAGAGAACTGGTGAAATATCCTAGTCTCTAATGGCTTCAGAGGTGGGTTCTATCAAACTTTCTTTGAAAGGTTTTATTAATGATTTACAAACCCAAAGAACAGAAGAGGAGAGAACAGCACAGCTCAACTCATTCTGTAAGTCCAGAATTCTCTAGATGCCAGAGTTCGATGAAAACATCATGTTGAGATCCTCCATAGCAAACTAGCAAACCTAATTAATACAGGGACCCATAACAAGGAGTAACCAACCCTATGAATAGAATTTTTTCAGTAATTTGTTATTTGAAGATTTTAGTTTTAGTTTGAGTTGTGTTTAATGCGTTTGGCTTCATGCATTTGAGAATGATGCCTGTGGAGGTAGAAAGAGAGCATCAGACCCATTGGAGCTGCCCCACACATGAGTAAATTTGGATTCTCTGGGGGAACACAATGCACTCTTAACAGCTGAGTTATCTCTCCAATCTCCACCTATAAGATTTACAATCCAAGAATACTTGGATTGTAAATATAGAAATATAAGTTTGTGTTCATGCTTAACATTCAACCCATGTCATATACCATGCTAACAACAAGAGTTATGAAATCAATTGTCAGATATTGCAGATAGAAGGACTGGGGAAACAGAATAGGAATAGTCAAGGATGAAGCTAAAATATCTCTCTTCTTGGCAGAGTACATATGGTAGTACCTTGAGGTAAAGGAGAGTAGAATTAGCTCCAGAAAGAGACCGTGCTCCAATGTGACCTTGTCAAACTGTGATAACTGCAGGGTGTCAGCTGCAGATGACCAGCAGGACATGAGTATCAGCCAGAAGCTAAAGGACTCATGCAGGTCTCACAGCCAGGTACATGGTTTAAAATAAACTAGGTCGATGAGTCATCTGCTTTGCTACATTATAGTAGAAAAACGTAGATACTGAAGCATTACAAAAAATGCTCAAGGACCATGATACATTTACCTTGTGATTGAAATATCTAAAACCGCTATATAACACCAAAATTTGTAAAAATCGTATTATGTAATATTTGGAGAGAAATGTTGGTATGTCTTTAGGGTTTCATTATATGAAGTCCTTTATTGGAGAGTTCCATTACTTCTGAGTTTCTTGTTTGCAGAATATGAATAGCTTTAGATTGGATATTAATTTATGCATACATAAAGTCAGTAAGAGGAATAAAGAGAAAGGCAAGTGATTAGGGGAAGTTTTTGATGAACAAATGACTAATTCACAATGCTCTAATTAATGTAATTTCTGGATATTGTTTATATATGACCTACTTAGTTAAGCATTTGATGACTGTTAATTTTACATGTGTTTCTTACCTATTTATATTTCATGATCTTATGACTCTATCGTTCTTTAATCTCAAATAGTTTGCAGGATAAATATAAAATAGCATTTGAATTTTCCTTTTTGGGGGGATTTCATACATCTGTACAATAATTGTGGTAATAATTAACCCATATTTATTTCTTCCACTACCTCTCATAATCCCCCACCAGGTATTGCTCCCTTCCAACTTCTTTTTGTTCTTAGATATCCCACTAAGTCCATCAATACTTTCTATTTGTATATAGGTATGGGGCTATCCACATTGAAGCAAGCACTTACATTAGCCCCATCATCAATGAAGTATGATTCTCCCTTTCCCAGCAACTATTCAATGCCAGTATCTCTTCAATATAGGGTGGGGAGAGACTGAGTACTCAGCCCTAGATGGAACAGGTATATAAACTGCTTTTTTCAAATTGCTCAAATTACGGTCAAATATAGCCTATCATAGAAATAATTTAAAGAAAAAGAAAAATTCAATTAACAATTTTTAATATATTCAATTGGATTGATTATTATTACACTTGATATTCAAATTATCTTGTTTTCTCTGGTATCATAATTTGAGCTGAAAATAAAAGTTAGGGAGGAAGTGTTATGAAAGGAAAAAAGTCACTTTTTCTAACAGATCCACAATCTTTATTCACAAATCTAAAATCCTCAAAGCAGAAACATAATTATGCAGTGCCAAAACTTTATAATAATGTTTTATATATTAGTGTGTACTCATATATCCTTCCATTAATCTGGCATACTTATATTCATGTATATATACATATATAACTTCTGCCACCAATTTATTAACAAAGTTTTGCTCATGTGATAGCTAAGTCAAGAAACTGCTTAGCTTGTGAGCCTGACACCTGAGTTCTAACATCCACAATCTATAGGGGAAAAAAAAATCAGGAATGTTTGTGAATACTTGTCATCCCAGCACTGGGGAGACATACTCAGGTGCATTCCAGCCAGCCTAGCAAACTATCCAAGTCTCAGAACAATGAGAAACACTGCTTCAATCAAACAAACAAACAAACAACAGCAAAGATGTGTAGCAACTGAGGAATGACAGGCAAGGTTGTTAAAATTGGACATACCAGGATATGCCACCCTGTAGATCTAATATCCTAATGCACATAATTGCTAAAATTGATTTTAATACTCTGTTATCTACATCTAAAATACAAGTTTCAAATGTATTTCTTTAATGAATTTAGGATTTTTTCCCTATGTCCTAGGCACATTATACAATATTCACTAAAAGTTATTCACTGCAGTCTCTCCTGTTAACAGAAAAAATCAAAGGACACATTTGAGCAGAGAATATAAATCATTCTCAAGCCACAACCAGTCTTCCTTTCTAAACCACTCAATAAACTGTTGAATTCCATACTGTGATTGGCTTAAACCAACGACGCTCTTGTGGCTGAACCTTACAGTGTCCTGGAGAACAAAGGATACCAATGAGAGGCTATGGAATTGAGTTTTAACATTAACATCAGCAGGTTTTAAAAGCCTTTCTGCTCTTGCTAATGTGCTGTTGGCATCAAGATGAAGTGGCATAGATTAGCCACGGCACTTACCTGGACCTGAGATCAATCTCAAAATCCACTGGACTATAACATACCTCAAAGAAGTAGATATTGAGAGGCAATCACATTTTCCAATACTATACTAAGTCTTTACAAAAAAAAAAAATCGATGATTCAAAGTCTGTGCTCAGATAAATATTTGAAGAGAAGACTGTAAATAAAATGATGCTTTTCATTTTTTAAAATGACAGTTCCTACTGCCCCTTGATCTTTTACATCATTCTCACTATTTTAATTCATTTTGTTCACTGGGTATCCTTACACACAAGCAGTGTTAGAGTATTAATATATTCTAGGACAGGTGATGAATGGATGAAACAAACTTTCACAAGGTTGTTCTTGAAAGTCAGTTTCTGAGAAAGAATCTTCCTTTAAGATAAGCGTTGGAGAACACTGTTTTAATAATTTAGGAACTACCTGCACATGTATAATTATGTGCGCTTCTTTGAACCAATAGTTATTTTAATGCCATCAAATGTCTTTAATACTTAAAGTTTTCATAGGAAATTTCCTAGCTCAAATGTGATACAAAGTATTTTACAGTTCTTTCAGCAGACAATAAGTGGTGGAAACTACACACTCCTTACTGTTGTCCACAAACCTTGAGTAGCCAAAATAATCCTGAGGAAAACAAACAGTGTTTGATGCCTTACCATACCTGATTTCAAGTTATACTACAGAGCTTCAGTAACAAAAGAAAGCAAGCATGTGTTAGCACAAACATAGACATGTACATTAATAAAATAGAATAGAGAACCCAGAAAGACTCATACAGTTATAGTCACCTGACTTTTGACAAAGACATCAAAACATACATTGGAGAAAAGACAGCCTCCTCAGCTAATTGTGCTATGGAACCTAGATATTCATTTGTAGAAGAAATTAGATCCATATCTTTTAGCCCATCCAGTAATCAATTAAAATGGACTGAATGCTGTATTGTGAGACCTGAAGCCTTAAAACTGATTAGTAGATACACATGAGAATCAGGTCAAGATACAGTCTATATCACTGGTTCTCTACTTTCTTAATGCCGCGACCCTTTAAAACAGTTCCACATGCTGTGGTGACCCCCAACCATAAAATTATTTCCATTGCTACTTCCTAACTATAACTTTGCTAATGTTATGAGTCTTAATATAAATATCGGTGTTTTCCGATGGTCTTAGGTGACCCCTATGAACGAGTCATTTGACCCTCAAAGGGTTGCAACCCACAGCCAGAGAACTGCTGGGGTAGACAATTTTTTGATGAGATTGTGTGAAAATGGAACCCTATGAGAATGCTAGTGGGAATATAAATTGTTCCATCTACTGTGGCAATTGATATGGTGGTTACTGAATAAAATAATAAAAATAAAAATAAAATAAATAAATAAAAAAGCTATGTGGAAGAGAGGAGGCAGAAAAAATTGTAAGAGTCAGAGAGAGTGCATGATACCAAAGAAATGGGGCCTCCCAGACACAATAGGACTAATGTACATAAAAAAACCACAGAGATGGTGGCAATATGTACAAGGTAAACAGGTTCATGACAGATGGGAGCCCAACACTGAGAGGGGTAACTGGGGAATAGTCCTATCCTTTACCCAGAAGCCATCTCCAATTCACAGGCACTTGTAAAGGAAAATGAGGTGCTTTTTTTTTTATCTAAAGGATTCTCATTGGAGATATAAACCATACTTTAGGGTACTTCCCCATACCCAGCCATAGATGGTCAATACAAAAGGAATTCAATGGAATTGTTGTCGACTTTTCATCTCATATTGCTTTGTTTGGGCATTTTTGTCTTGCTAGTCTTTTCCTTGTGTATTTTGGTTTCTGATTTTGTGTTTCCATGGATCTCTCTCTCTCTCTCTCTCTCTCTCTCTCTCTCTCTCTCTCTTCCTTTCTTTCTGTCTTTCGTTCTTTGCCTGTTTATATTTGCTTTCTGAAGAAAGGTAGGGAAAGTACATGGAGTTGGGCGGGTGAAAAGGTAAGGAGGATTTGAGAGGGGTTTGGTGAAAGGGGGAAGCATGATCAGAATATATTGCATAAATTTTTTTCAATGAAAAAAATAAAGTAAGATCTTAATAAATAAGTATAGACTAACGAAAGCCTAAAAATAGATCTACCATGTGCCTCAGGTGTACTATTCGTGAATATCTATTGGTAAGAACCGAAGTCAACATATCACAGGGATATTTTGTCTCAGTGATAAGTATAAAAATTCAGAAAATAATAATAAGAAATGGGCCCATAGCAGTTATAAACATGGTGATGTGTTCTTATGCAGAGGACCAGATTGCTGGTATAGCGTGGAAGACTTTGCTGCTATGTACTACAAGGCCTGAGAGTTCTGCAAACAGAGCCTAATGGGCCATTCTTGTAGGAGTTTGGCAGAAGAGAATGCTAAGAGAAACATGGGCCGTGGGAGTTTGGTTCATGAGGTCTCAGAAGAGAATAAAGACTTTACTGGGAACTATGCTAGATTATATGCTACATATTTTAGAAGAGAATCTGGTGCATTTTTTTCTACATGCTGAGAACTTGTGTGAGACTGGGTTTCAAAGCAATTGACTGACCAGTGTGTTTAGCTGAGAAAATTCAAGGTAGGGTGGTTTTCATGATATTTCATGCTATTGTTCACAACCCTTATCTAGGTCCGTTGTTGCAAAGAGCAGCATGGGGAACAGAAAGATGTCAATAATGTGCAATTTGTCAAGGAAAAGAATCCGAACAAAGTTAAAGTTGCAGCCAGTTTTCATGGTGAAAAGAGAAGCTGTAACTTCCGCTCTGCTCTGGGGCAGTGGGAAGAGCTCCTTCTCGAGAAGATGCATGTCCCCACCAAAAGTGCCCACCTGTACAAAGACAACCTCATTGGAAAGGAGAGAACATAGACTCAGAATGCCTAAGGATTTTCCTTCCTCCAGAAAGCAACTGAATATGCAATTAAGTGCTCAGAAGTGAAGAGCACTTGCCACTACGTGGGCTGAGGTTTATTTTCCAACATTCTCATAGCAGCCTTCAGATATCTGTAAATCCAGTTTCAGGGGATCCTACACGTTTCCTTGGCCTCTGGGGGAACCAGACACACACATGGTGCACCTAAATGAATCAGGTAAACACTCATACACATAAAGTAAAAATGAATAAACTAGATACAAAGAAATTCTTTAAATCTCAAGCTCCCCACCTCCTGAAGACAAGTAAATGCTATTATACCTAAGGAAATAGCCTGACCTAGAAATAAACACTCTAATTTCATTGTTATGTCTTGATAAATATAAAAATATGTTTCCATAAACAGGTAAATTACATTATTCTTAAGAAATGGCTCAAATATCACCAAACAACAAATACACAATTTTTCTCAACTTTATTAAGACCCATAAGCCTGGCCCAACGTGCTGACTCTGAGATAGCATAAATGGGACAAATGGAAACAAGCCACTCACTACTACAGAAAGTGCACTGGGACCAACTTTTATTGTAACATGATGCATTTTTATTTCCATTCTCATCTAAAATCTTAGCAATGTGTGTCATGCAGGGAGTTTCCATTCTCTTTTATGTACAGCAGGAAGATTATTCATGTCTGTTAGATAACAGATTTCTTTTCCAGTTTCAGAAAGCCATTGTTATTAACATGCATGTCCTTCATGAAGTTATGAAGCAATACTTCACCTACAAACAAAGACACACAGCTTTCCAGTTGAGAGTTGTGGATAAAAATGTGATGAATGTAATTATTGAGAAAGTATTTGAGAGTAAATATGTAATAAGTAAGTTAGCTGTTTATGATGTACTTTCTAGGTTACAAGCTTGGGAGATAAACTAGCAAAACTGAAACTACATTCTCTGAAGAAATATTTTTTACAAATTTAATAGAATATTGTAGTTTTATTGACCTAAGATAAAATTATGAGTTAGTTTATGCTAGGTAAATCAGGGAAATGGATACTTTATTGGAATGTAGGTAGTCAATCAATATGTTTAAAAATGATTCCACTGATGCAAATGAACAGCAACAAAACAACATAAAATGGTCAGATTAATTCATAAGAATTTACGTTTCTCTCTCATCTCCACAGACCAGCACTGTAAGAGATAATCAAGGCATTCCAGCCAGAAATAGAAGAAATAGTCAACTATTCAAAATGTGATATATGAAAAGTAGAAACTCTAAATACAATTCTGTGTGTATTAAGCAGGAGCTGGTGGCTATAGACTCAGAGAAACTTCATAGAATTTGAATATGAGAAAGTTGTAAAAGTTCACCAGTGATTCCTTGGGCAGGAGGTATGGCAATTGTATTACAGGAATAGAAAACAGTATAAACATAGATTCAGAAAATTACAAAAATGTAGTTTGCTTTAAGGAAGCTTTCTATGGTTCTAGATTGTTGAAAGAAATTTTGTGTAATCCTTGAAAAGGTGGTTTTATTTTATTTTTACTTATTTTTTATCTTTTAATACAGATTTTGTTTTTAAAAGGTTATAAATAAATAAATAAATAAATAAATAAATAAATAAATAAAAGAGGCTAAATCTGAGAGATAGGAATTGAGACACAAGTTATGAGAAACCATAGACTCTAGCATACAAAGAGGGTGGAATGGTCTAAATAAGATGTTAATATGTCTCCTAAAGGTTCGTAGGCTGGCAGTTGGTTTCCAATGAGAGGTAATATTAAGATATGGTGGTAATTTGAAGATATGAGGCCTAATGGAAGATAATGCAGACACTAACAATCTTTTGAATGAGCTGTTTTTTGGCAGAAAATATTATTTTTTTTAAATAAAAGAACAATTATGCTCACCGTTAGAATTCTGGTTTTTTTTTTAACCCAATAAATGCTTCTCCTTAGTTCTTATATTAAAGAGGATAATACAATTCAGCAGAGGGTCATAAGCAGTTTAGAAGATTATGGGGCAAAGCAACCTAATCATGGTACACTCTTGAAGAGACAGGCTGGAGGAGACTGATCCGAAGAGGTGATGGTGATTTTCTTAGTTTATTTTCCTGTTGCTATGATAAAACTGCCTGAAGAAACAACTCAGAGGAGAAAACATTTATTTCAGCTCACAATGAAAAGTTCTGGAGCATCAAGAGAGGGAAGCAAAGGCATCAGGAGTCTGCAGTGGCTGGTCACATCGGGAAAGAGGAAGCAGAGAGCAATGGATACTTCTGTCTAACTCACTCCCTGGTGTGCCCCAAGGATCATGTCCAAGGTGACTTTATATCATGTCAAGTTGACAACGCTAACCATCGCAGTGTGGTAGCACTAGGTCTTGTGTCAGGGATTTTGAAGAAGTTTTGATGAATTATTTATTAGGATAGATTATTTATTAGGATATTCATGAGAATAAATTGATTCTTTTTTTTTTCTTCTCAAGTCATTGTGGATCTTGTCTCCCTCTTAGAGTATTTCATTTCATAGTCCTCTTGCAAATTTCACAAGATGGCCAAAGTCCAAATGTCGATGTTTAACAAAGCCAGGTTCTTTTAAGGATACAAATATTTTATCACTATAGCAGTTGAACAACTGGGAAAGTGAATTGATATCTCAGTTCCTGATGTAGAGGGAAAAGCCTAAATGGAATTTCGAAGATGTTTTACTACAATGATACATTCTGACACTCAGTAGACATAGGTTCCAAGATACAGCTGTAGTTTTCCTTGTTCATTTCATATCTAGCATCTTTCCCATTTAGCCTCAAATTTTTCTTCCTCCTTCCTCCCTTTCTTGCTTCTTTCTTTTTCTTGTTTTCTTCATATGCATGAGTGTTTTGCCTGTATGTATGTCTGTGTACCATGTCCATGCCTTGCACCCAAGAAAGTCAGAAGACTGTGTCAGTCTCCTAGAACTGGAGCTATGAATGGTTGTGAGTAATCATTTGGGTGCTGGGAATTAAAGCTCAGGTCCTTGAGAAGAGTAGCAAGTGCTCTTAATCACCAAGCCATTGTTTCTCCAGCTCTCAAGTTCTTGTTTCTCCATGGGTCAATTTCTGTACACAGTTTTACCCATGTGATTCTGCTATGATTTGGGAAGAGTAACTGGATTCTCATCAGGGTCCAAACTAATAGGGCGACCTAATCTTGTACTTACAAATCACAAAACTGTAAGCTAAGCAATTCTATCTCTAGTATCCATCCTAAGTTAACTTGTTTAACCAACAGAAGATGTGCTAATACAGAAAATACTGTAGGCTTTCAACCTCAGAGAGATCACTAAACATTTATTCCAGAAATATGATCTTCACATCAACATGAAAGATGTGGCTTAGAAATGAATACTTTCATGAATTTAAAGGCAAGAATGGAATCACATAATCAAAATAGTCCTGGTGGAACAAATTTTTTTATCCCAATACTAAAGATGTTGAGGCAAGGATCTAAGTACCATGTTATCTCAGACTTCGTAAAGATAACATCCACCCTCATAAGGAAAAAAAAAGTAAGAGAATGCTCAATATATTGAAATTGGTTTGAGAGAATATTGACTTTTTATATTTGTAGAGAAGACATTTTCATTTTGTTTCTTTTTTTAACGTTTTTCTTTGCTTACATTTGACTGTCAAGACATAGCCTAATATGTACTCTAATTGTGCTTTTCTCTCTCCATCCCTCTCCTCCTAGTACATGATTTCTCCATTTTTCTATAAAGGACCACCAACAGCTATTTAACAAATTAATAGTTGAATGAGTCAGAGTCAGATTCCAGAATGTGACAGCTATTTCCAATGCTTGTCTAGTGTTCTGAATGCTTGCTGATAGACTAGGTAGTAATTCTTCACCTATTGTCAAAACTGTGGTTTTGCCACCTTGCTGATACCATCACCTGATTTATTGGGAGGGAAGAAGCAATATTTATTAATTTCAAATATTTTTAGGAAAATTTATTGGATCATATACAAAATTTCTCATCTTCCTTACATTCTGATGGGTCTTTTATAGGTAGAAGTAAATGGCATACAGCTGTAGTGAAGATGGACATGGGTTTTACACAATCCTTATTTTTATTCTAAAGTTTGTGTCTATGGTGAATAATCTGCCAGAAAAATAAATATGCCAACACCAAATTAAGAGAAAACAGGAGCAAAACATTTTGGCAAAGGTTTGTTCTCATCAAAAGGGAAAAGCTGTCTAGTCTGTGCTTTCCATAAATGTAAGGACATAAATCTTCACAGGACTTTCCACTCTAATAGGGACTCTAAACTCAGCCTTGATCTGGATTTGGGATCTTATTTGTCATCAGAAGACAAGTTTTCTTTTTTTCATGAGTAACAGAACAATGAGAGACCTTAAATGTGAATTTGTGTTATTTGATCAATGATATTGAAGGAAAGCCCATTAATGAATATTCCATTTTTCTTATTTTTCCTCACTTGTGTTGGTGATTTTGACAAAAGTAATGATCAGAATTGTAAAAATAATGAAAATAAAGATCTAAACATGAGAGAGATAGTTGTTTTTTTTTTAATTGAAAAATGACACCTTGGAGTGTGTGTGAAGTGTTTCATATTTGTTCATGAAGTCATTTGTTTGTTTACTGCATACTTCTTTTTAAAAATTATTTATTTTGCTTTTGAGGTTATGATATAATCATATTATTTCCCTGAAGCGTGATCCTAATCAATCTTAACAATAAAATCCCAGAGTCAGATATCGAAGGTGAAAGCTAAAATATCAGAGAAACAGAGCAGCCAGCCTCTAGAGACTTCTTATCTCTACAAAATCTCACACCGAATTGGGGGACTGCTACTGTGGGATAGTATGCTGTGAATATATGTTGCTCCCATTGGTTAATAAATAAATCTGCTTTGGCTTAAGGTAATGTAGGATAAGAGCTAAGACGGAAATCCAAGCAAAGAGATAGGGAGAAGGACAGAGACAGGGCAGATGCCATATGGCCACCCAAGGTGCAACATGCCTGCAGACCGGTAACACCACAGCCATTTGGCAAAACATAGATTAACAGAAATGGCTTAATTTAAGATGAAAGAGCTAGCTAGCAAGAAGCCTGAGCCATAGACCAAACAGTTTGTAATTAATATTAGGCCTCTGAGTAATTATTTTATAAAAATGGCTGCTGCCTGGGTTGGACCAGGTGGGACCGAGAAACTTCAGTCTACAGGCTCCTGTCTCTATATATCCTCAGACTGAATGGGTCAAGATCCTGTTTCCACCTGCCTTATATTCCTGTCTCTACCTCCCATGTGCTGGGATCAAAGTCTTGAGCCTCCCAAATGCTGGGATCAAAGGCTTAAGCCTTTCATGTAATGAGATCAAAGGCATGAGCCTCCCAAGTGCTGAGATTAAAGGTGTGAACCACCACTGCCTGGCCCTGTTTCTCTGTTAGTCTGGTTCAATCTCTTATAGTCCAGGGTGGCCTTGAACACCTGATCTTCCTGCTTCCTCCTCCCAAGTGCTAGAATTGAAGGTATGAGCCCCTACCGCCCAGCTCTGTGGCTAACTGGTGGCTAGCCCTCTCCTTCTGATCTCCAGGAAAACTTTATTTGTTAGAACACAAACAGAATATCATATAACATTTTCCTACTCTCTTTCTTCCCTCCTTTTTAATTGTTTGTTATTCTTGAAACCTGCTTTACTCTATTGACTGGAGATGCATGTGTAACACAAATACCCTTAGCCTCCTGAAATTAAGGGGTTACAAATAGACAAGAAACATGTAGGACAACAAAATAATTGTAGTTCGTAGGAGTTCTATAATCACTATGGAACAACATAATGGAGAGTGCTAGGAGGCTATGTGGATTATTAAAGTTTATATGATAAAAACATTCTGTGATAACCACGGATATGTGTGAAATTAGTTATCCATAACTATTTTAATAAGACAAGATGATTGCAAAGGTTAATTCACTTAATACTCCATTAAATTATGACATTATTATAGTGAGAAAATTTTAAAGTATTCATTCTTGACAATGCACAAAAAAGAACGATATGCCACTAGTGATAGAGAACAAGTGACAAAAAGAAGTAAGAATGAATGGCTAGATTAAGTTCTTCAAAGGAAAAAATTGTAAATTTATACTAATATGATCGTATCAGAAAAAAATTATCACAGTGTACTTGGGTATAGTGGCTTACAGAAAGACATAAAAATTAGTGTAATAAATGTAATTGGATCTTACAGATTGTAAATTTATATTACTCAGCATAAAAAAACAAGAGAAACAGTCAACGTCATCTCTAGCTGTAAACTGTAGAGAAAGAAAAGTAATACAGGCTCTCAACCACATTGAAAATATGTGCACTATTTTTCTTCCTAAGAATAGCCAATATGTATTTTGATCTTGGTCTTGGAGCATGTATTTTGTCTTTAAGTAAAAACCGTTGGATTGCAATCTATAATTCAAATTTGTAAAGTAAAAATTCATTTAATTATATCAACTTCAGTTTGATTTTCTTATTTTGACTTAATTGTCCCAATATAAGTGAAGGTAATAATCCCAGACATTAAAGAACATGTCCAATCAACAGAGAAGTGGAAGGTCCTACTTGCATTATTGAGATGCCCTGTATAATTAAGACTATAATTCATTTAAATTGATATGTAAAATTGAATGTGCTTGAAAAGAGAGTATTTCTGGTTAAAGCTAAAAGCACACTCGTAAGTGTAATAATAAATTACAGACAGTCCAGGCACTGAACAAAATGATCAGTGGTAGCTCCACTAGGACTTTGTGTAACAGAAGAGTTCAGCTTACAAAAAGCTTTGGGAGCATCTGTTCTTTAAAAATCTGAGTTCATTGGATAATATTGCCATCTTTTTCAAAGTCCTCTATTCAAATTAATATTTTTATTTTTGTAATAAAGTATATTTTGATCATATTATTTTCCCTCTCCAGCCTCTCCCAGATCCCCCCATATCTCTGCCCATCCAACTTCATGTTCTAGAAAACAACAAAAAAGAAAATCAAAACAAAGAATAACAACAAAAGAATAAGACAGAAAATACTAAAACAAAATAAAACAATCAAAAACTGCACAAAGAAATATAAAGTGCATTTTGTGTAGGCCAACCACTCTTGGGTATGGGGTCTGCCAATAACACTTTATTGGAGAAAATTGATTTTCCCTTTCCCAGCAGGTATCAGTTGCAAATAGTTGCTTGGTTAGTGGTGAAAATTTGGACCACTTCCTTTTCCAAGTGCTGGGATTCAGTCTGGTTTGAGCCTTAAGTTGGTAATGAACTTATGCTAATAAGAATACTATTTAGGCAGCACCATTCTTGGGATTATTTTGGGTTTGAAATAATTCTAAAGCCAAAAAGAAAATAGAAAGGAAAGAAAGAGAGAAGGAAAGGGGAGTAAGGGAAGAGATAGAGAGATAGAGATAGAGAGATAGAGATAGAGATGTGTGTGTGTGTGTGTGTGTGTGTGTGTGTGAGAGAGAGAGAGAGAGAGAGAGAGAGAGAGAGAATGTGCTATTAGCACATGGGAAATAATTCAAGATAACCATAAAGAAATGCTTTTTAAAGTTTCAGTGTTCTCAGAAATAACTGGCTCAAGGAGGACAGGATAAAAATGAGAAAGCCCCGTGGGTTCCAGCTTATCACCCAAAGTGCTTCATCAGTCCATTAGTACATCTGGAAGCTGGATGTTCACCCACATGGATGTAACTGTGCCTCATTGGCTGTACTGATCACTCTGCCCATGTCATAGGAGTAGACCATTCTCAGGACTCTCCCTTTGGTCTAGGAACAGTCCTTATACCTTTCCATATGAATGAAAATCACCCACAAGGAAAAGCATCAGAAATACAAAACATGAGTTTGGATTTCTCTAGGTTCACAGACATCTTTCCTGCCTGCAGATATTTTTATTCCCAAGACAGGCGGCAGCCATGCTTGCCAAACTCAAACTTGTTCAACAAATTTTTCAGCAGCTGGTATGAAAATACGCCAGTTTTATGCAAACTAGTGAGTCTTCTAATCAATTTTAACTAAAAAATTAAATTTTAAAAAAAGTTAGTTCATTTTTAAAGAGACAAAATGCCAGATCTCTTTTTTGATCCACGTTGTATTAAGCTCCTCATTTTAAGAAATATTTCTGTATGGTCAAGATAGTTTCTTGACAGATTACAGTTTTTAAGCATGCTTTACAGCTCATTTGAATTGAATGATTTATTTTACCTGTTCTTTTAAATAATATTATTATTAATATTTTTGCTAATTCAAATATGATGAAATTGCTTATTTAGAAACAATGTGTTCATTTTTATTTTCAAAGATAAGATGCCATAAAATAAAAGTGCTATTTTTCATGATGAAGTAAATTAGCTTTCAGTTGTCTGTGCTGCTTTCTCAAACTAAAAATTAAGGAACTATTAATGTAATACACTATTTCTAAAATGATCAATGATTTTAAAAGAAACATAATTTGCTATTTTATTATTAAGCTTTTTCTTATTTCATGCATTATTTGAGATTAAAGTGTCATACTTGAGTCCTTGTATTATCATTATGTGTATGTATATACACCCATACCCATTTTTTCAATTTTATATCCTGGTGTCTTCAGAGATAAAGGCACTCAAACGGAATAATAATAATTTTTATAATTTTAGTCTTAGTTACCATTTTTCTTTAAATTACAATTAATCTTGCCTTTGAATTTTTATTATTTTCTGTAATGGTCAGAAAACATTGAAATTCAGAGGTCAAGCAAGAGTGTCTAGAAGTCAGTATTCTCGGATGGACACTGAGGATACTGTTGAGACATCAATATGCAAAGAAAGGCATGTAGGTCCCTTTGACTCTCACTAATAAAAACAATGTAAGGACTCGCAGTACTAAGAGCTGAGATTTTTAAAACAGGATGCACACACATTTTTGAACAGATTAATGAAAATAAGAAACAGCATCTTCCTTGTTACACTAATGATGAATTCATTATTAAGAGTGAATTCTGTGGATCTCTGAATCAGCTTCCATCAGTCACTGGATGAGGGTTCTATGATGACAGTTAGGGTATTCAGCCGTCTGATCACCAGAGTAGGTCAGCTCAGGCACCCTCTCGACCATTGCCAAACTAGCTAAACTAGTGGAGACACATGAACTGTGGACCAATAGCTGAGGAGCCCCCATGGTAGTGGAGACACATGAACTGTGGACCAATAGCTGAGGAGCCCCCATGGTACTGGACTAGACCCTCTGAATAAGTGAGACAGTTGTTTAGCTTGAACTGTTTAGGGGGCCCTCAGGCAATGGGACCTGGACCTGTCCCTAGTGCATGAGCCAGCTTTTTGGAACCTAGTGCCTATGGTGGGACACTTTGCACAGCCTTGGTGCATGGAGTAGGGGCTTGGACCTGCCTCAACTGAATGTACCAGGCTCTGCTGACTTCCCATAGGAGACCTTGCCTTAGTGGAGGTGGGAATGGGGGGTGGGTTGGGGGGGAAGGCTGGGGTAGGAGGAGGGAGGACAGGGGAATCTGTGGTTGATATGAAAAATGAATAGAAAATCTCTTAACAAAATAAAAAAGAATGAATTCTGTCACATTCTTTCCAGTTACAGCCCTATAGACTAATTATCCATTTATATCTATGACAGACATCTCTTGTGTTGCTAATTGTTTCTCTTAATGTTACTAAAACCAACCAGAACCCTTAGCAGAAACTTAGAACCACGAGATTATTATGAGTTCATATCAATTTTCATATTCTTTTCTTCATTTGCACTTAGCCCTCCTCAGAATGTCTTCTTCCATCCATTCTTTACCTCATTTCTTTTCTTCCCTGCATATTTTTTCAAGTTAAGACATGTTTAATTGTATCTTTATGTTTTAGTGCAATTCTTCCTCTACATGTCTGAGTCCCACACTTGACCCAGTGCTCTGTGTACATGGAAACATATAAATATCTTTTTCTCCTGATAATTTTATTCTTAACCATGTATCTGATCAGCAAATTATATATACATGCATTTATACATATATACATATTTACATGTAGATACATAATCATATGTGTGACAGGAACTAGTCTAAATTTTTACATTTTTTAATAAATATTTTTTCCAGACAGGTGTTTTTTAAAAATAATTTATTTATTTCTATTTTATGTGCATTGGTGTTCTGCCTACATGTATGTCTGTGTGAGGGTGTCAGATCTTGGAGTTAACAGACAGTTGTGAGCTGCCATGTGGGTGCTGGGAATTGAACCCCAGTCCTCTGGAAGAAGTGTCAATGCGCTTAAAAGCTAAGTCATCTCTCCAATATCTTTACATTATTTCTTTACCTTTGCAACTATCTTGTACTTTAGGTGCCATATTCTTCATGTTTTATCCTTAGAATCTTAAACACAAAATATTGAGTGATTTTAAAGTACATGTACAGTTGAATTTCAGACCCCACCGAGAGGATCCTGAGTCACTTTGAAGGCCAGAAGAACAAGTCAAAATGTTTCCCTGTAATTCTGTTTTTGAGATTTAAATGTGACAGATTGTATATCTAAGCCTGGGGCTACAGTTGGTATATAAATCGTTTATGGAGCAACAGTTAGAAATGGAAAGAATCCCCAAAGATGATCAGTCTGAAGAATGTTTTCTGAACAATAGAATTGGCTGCTACACGATGCACTGAAAAGGTAAACAAAAATGCTAGCACCACAATCCTTATTATTTTCCTTCTCACTTGATTAGTATCTGCAAGGAATGTTTCCAATCACAATAAATTAACTATCTAAAGGATTTATGATCCGTGTGCTATAAAGAAAGAAACAGTTTGGCAACAATTTAGTCACATGGATTGGTTTTTCTTTAAAACCCTCTTACCCTATTTCAAAACGCTTTTAGAAAAAAAGAAGCAGATGCCTAGCAAAATTATAGGTCTTATGCCAGGAACAATGATGCTTACTTTCTATAGCCTGAACCTAATAGAAATGGAGTGACTAACAAGTTGCTTTCTTCATGATGAGTGACTCAACCTGAGTAAATTTTGTCTCCATGTGGAAGATCATGATATCAAGCTAAGGTTAAGATTATGGTTGTCAAGGACAGATAAATTGAGCTTTCCAGAAGACAGTGAAGTAGTGAGTTGTATAAGGGAGAAACACAGGAGAGAATCTACACTCCCCCTCCTCAATTATTTAGCTCTGTGCTCTTGTTCTATTAGATTATCATACTTAAATCCTCAGTCCTTTTCTTTTCTCTTAGGGCAGAAATATGACATAATTATCACCTGTGGAGCATGGTTTGGTCAATAGAATGTAAGAAGCTGTGAAAACTTCACAATTCTAATTCTGGTCTTTAAGTTTCAAGTTTCTGTCGGACTTTTGATGTTCCAGAATATTTCCATGACAAGTGCACTGCTTAGAGACCATTGGTCTAAAGTGATTGAGAGCCATATGGAATTGGGAGAATAGACCAGTTTAAAAGTAATTTCCGGGGGCTGGAGTGATGGCTCAGTGGCCAAGATCACTGACTGCTCTTCCAAAGGACCTGGGTTCAATTCCCACCACCCACATGTCAGCTTACAACTTTCTGTAGCTCCAGTTCCAAGGAACTCAACACCCTTGGCAAAACACCAATGCACATAAAATAAAAATAGAAAACCTTTACTGAATTTTGCCAGGCGGTGGTGGTGCACACCTTTAATCACAGCACTCAGAAGGCAGAGCCAGGCAGCTCTCTGTGAGTTCGAGGCCAGCTGGGTCAACAAAGTGAGATCCAGGACAGACACCAAAACTACACAGAGAAACCTGTCTGGAACCTGCCCCCCCAAACAACAACAACAAAACAGAAAGTAATTCCCACCATTTGTTGGAGACCATATCTTTTCTTTAGTGTATTTTTGATATCTTTGTAAAATATCAGATGGTTGTAGTTTTGTGCATTCATGTTTGTATCTTCTATTTTGTTCCAATCATCTACATGTCTGTTTTTATGCCACTACCTATCTGTTTTTGTTATTATAGCTCTGTAATATGCTTGAAATTTGGTAAGATAGTCCCTCCAGCATTGTTCTTTCTGCTTGAGATTGCTTTGGCTGTCCATGGTCTTTTGTGATTCCCAAAAAAAATTTAAGATTTTTTTTTTCTAGTTCTGTGAAGAATGTCATGGGGATTTAAAATATGGTTGTTTCATATCAGTAAATTTCATGTGGTAGAAAGCCAAGTTCCCAATATTAATTCTACCAACCCCAATGCATGTGTGGCTTTTAATGTTCTAGTGTCTCTCTTAATCTCCATTCTCAGAGATTTAAAGTTTTCATGGTAGAAATCTTTCACCTCCTTGCTTGTTTGTTCCTGGATATTTTATTGTTTTTCAGGATATTGTGAATTGGAGTATTTCTGTGTTTTCTTCCCCAGTGTGTTTGTTATGGGTTTGTAGAAAGGCTGCTAATTTGTGGAATTTGATGTTGTATCCAGTCACTTTGCTGAAATTGCTGATCGTTTTTGTACTTGTGATGGAACTGTTTTGGTCTATTATCTGTTATACCACATTGCCTGCAAACAGGGATCATTTGACTTTTTCCATTTGTATGTAGCTCTTAAATTTTCATTGGTGTCTGCTATAAGGCTTCCCTGTTCATCTATTCGTGTGCTGTTAGGTCTTCTTGTTTCTTTTGGTTAATTGAGCCAAGGGCCTGCCAGTTTGTTTATCTTCTAAATGAACCAGCTCACAGATTCAATGATTGTTTCTATTATTTTCTTTGTTCCTATTTCATTGATTTTAGTTCTTATTTTCATTATTCCTTAACCATTTGAGTTTAGTTTGTTCTCCTCCTACCCAAAATTCTTGAGTTTCATCATGTATTTTTGTTCTTTCCTATTTGTTAATGTGGGCATGTAGAACTGGGAAACCTGGAATGATATTGGAGTCACATCTATTACCATGCACAAAAATCAACTCAAAATGTATTAATGCTTTTAATGTGAAACAAAGAACGAAAATACTAGAAGAAATGACATAATGAAGGGTTCTTGCAAGTATCATAGCCAGGAGGTGCTGAGCTAAAAAATTCTGGAGTCTGACCAAGAGGTTTATTTTTCTTACACATTTAAACCCAGAAAAACTTTGGAAAAGGTTCGCACATGACAATTATCACAACAAAGCTTTAGGCATGGCTTCATCAAACTCCTTTGCAAAGTACATCTTTTTAACAAAGCACCTGTGACCTTTTATACAAGAATGAGTTCTATTGATTGAGAAACAATGCTCAGGAGTCTGGGCCTTGGGAAGAAGGATTTTTAGTAAGAATAAAGGATAGGTTCTATTGGCTGAGGAACAATGTTCAGGATAAGGGCCTATGGAGGAAGGGTTTTTGATAAGCATTGTATTAACCAAAACACAATGCTCAGGATTCTGGGGTATTAAGGTGAAGGTTGGATCCTTAGAGTAGCAAAAAATCACAAGATTGTTAGACAACATGCACTCCAGCCTTCTGGGTGAACAGGTGTCATCTTCTTCCTTTGGAGAGAAAAAAAGAACGTTTAATAATTCTTTCTTCTTTAGTGCTTATCTGCAAGCAGAATGTCCTTCTGGAAAGGACATTCTGAATAGGACTCAATTCACTCAGTTGACAAATGAGACCTCATAAAACTAAAAAGCTTCTGTAGAGCAAAGGACAACCCAAGTTTAGTTCCCAGCACCCAAGTCAGATGGAACATAACCACCTGTGACCCTAACTCAAGGTGGATTTAGTGCCTTTCACCTCTGTTGTGTCCTCTGGAAGTGGAAGTGGAGTTACACACAGTGCTGGGAACCAAATCCAGCACCTCTACAGAGAGCTTCTCTGGCACCCTAAGTTGCCTAACTTTTAATCAAGTGAGTTATGTCTTTTTGTTGTTGTTTTATTGTTGAGTAAAGAGGAAGCTCATGGAGTAGAAAAGAATCTTTGCTAGCTACTTATCTGATAGAGTCAATTAAACACATTACCTAATTAAAAATGGGGTATGGATATGAACAGAGAGTTCTCAAAAGAAGCGAATGATTAAGAAATATCATAAAATGTGCTCAACATTGTGAACTATTAGAACACAAATAAAAAATAAATTAAGATTTCATTTTACCATAGTAAGATTGACTATGATCAAGAAAATAACAGATCAAATACTGGTAAAGATGTGGAGAAAGGGGAACTTTCGTTGCCTATTGATAGAATTGCAATCTGGTGCTGACACTGTGGAAATAAGTGTGGAAATTTCTCAAAAAGCTAAAAAACAAATATACTATATGATTCAGCTATACCACTATTGAAGGATTCATTAAGGCAACTCCATGTAGTTAAAAAGGGGGTTTATTTTGGGGGGGTAACTTACAGCTAGTAAAGGGGTTGGTTATAGGATCTGGGAGAGGTGAGGTGCAGCTGGGTTCTCTGGAGACCTCTGCTCGGTCTACCATCCAGTATCCAGAATCACCAGGAACCAACAGAGCTGGCACATCCGGAACTCAGGTCTTAAGGGCTCCCATCTCAGCTCCGCCTCAGGGGCAGGTCATAGGTAGGCATGACAGTTACCAGAAGCCTCACTGTGAGTAGTACTTCGAGGTCAAAGCTGGAACAGCTACCTACTACATACCACTCTTTGGCATATGCCCCAAAGACTAGAGCTTCTACTCTACAATAATTGCTCAGCAATAGTCATTGTCACCCTGTTCACAGTCGCTAGGAAATAGAAACAATCTAAATGTCCTTCAACTGATGGATGGATAATGAAAGTGTGGTGCTTATATACAACGTTTATTTTTTTATTCAGCTATAAAGAAAAGTTAAATTATGATTTTTAGGTAAATTTAAAAACCACTGTTTATTTTTTACAAAGGAAGTACAACCTTCTTCATGATATTTCCTAAACAAATGAATTGAGTCTAAGAAATTACTTGAAAGATTCTTTTTTTAAATTAATTTACTTATTTTACATCCCAACTGCAGTTTCCGAAGTTTCCTTCCTCCTTTCCTCCCATTCTGTCTCTCACCTCCCCTCTGCCCTCCCCCATCCACTCCTCCTCTGTTTCTGTTCAGAGAGGCGCAGGCCTCACGTGGGTATCAACAAAGTAAGGCATATCAAGATGAGGTAAGGCTAAGCACCTCCCCTTGTGTTAAGGCCGGGCAAGGCAATCTGATATGAGGAATAGGATCCCAAGAGCCAGCCTAGCATTAGGGACAGCCCCTGTTCCCATTTTTATGAGTTCCAAAAGTAGACCAAGGTACACAACTGTCACATATATATAGAGGGCCTGGGTTGGTCCCATGCAGGCTCCCTGGTTGTTGGTTCAGACTCTGTGAGTTCCTATGAGCCCAGGTTAGTTGTTTCTGTGGGTTTTCTTGTGATGTCCTTGGCTCCTCTTGTTCCTATAATCCTTCCTTTTTCTCTTCAGCAGGATTCTCTGAGCACAGCCTAGTGTTTGGCTGTGGGTCTTTGCGTCTGTTTCTATCAGTTCCTGGATGAAGGCTTTCTGATGATAATTGTAATTGGACTATGATAAACAATTTGGAACTGAAATAGTCTTTTTCTTATTACAGATGAATGTAAATATTTTCACCCTCATGTAAAATCTAGAACATATAAACATGGTTAGAATGAGAACCTCTTTTATGAGGTATTGGGACAAAATTCTTTTGATTTCTAATAGGTGTGTTAGTAAATATTTGATGCCTCCAGATTCATAGATCTAACTTGATTATTTTTGAAGTTTTCTGTTTAGTGAAGGACAATATCAACTTTCCAATTACTCAAATTTTGTTTAATAGTTAATAGTCCTCTAGGAAACTATATATAACCAACCCCAAATTCCTTTGGAATTTCTTTTAGTGTTTCTCAAGATGTACTTCTCTTTCCTAACATTTGTAACTTTTTTCCTTATTGCCTCAAGACTCCTGAAAAAGTGTATTTAAGCTAGATGAACAAAGAAGCAAAGAGAATTGAAACAGAATTGAAGCTGTAAAAAGAGAATCAAGATAGAATAGACAGAGTAATAAAGACCATGACCCAAACAGTTCACATGTGAATTTGTTCCATACCCCTCAGATAGAAAGGTCCTGAGTCCCGTTTTGCTTCACTGTGTATCACTTCTCTGAACCCTGTTTGTAGCCATGAAACAGGACTTCACAGTGTACAATAGATTTGGATACATTTGCTGCCCAATCTCTTATCACAGCCTCCATTTCCTCTCATTAGTAATATGGGCTAATTAGTAACACAGTCTATACTCTTATATTCTAGTTTATATCATTGTTTTGATCTGAACTGTTTTTCTTTAAAGATTCTATTTAGATAAGAATAGAATCCTGTCAAGCCCCACAACTCAGTAAGATAGTTAAGAGCACAGACATACAAGTCATAGTGAAGTGGAAAAAAATCATGTCAGTTTGTTATAAGTCAAACGTACATCCACTCTATGGAAATGGAATCCTATTCCTAGGAATTTGCCAAACATAAATTAAAGGATGTATCAATAAATTAATGTACACAAAAATATTTGTAGTCAATTAATTCCTAAAGGTTTGAACTGATAATACCCTAAGTACAAATCGTTTGGAATGTAGGCAATCATTGTTTATTCTTGTTCAAATGAAAGAATCGTGCTCAATAAAAACAAATGACCTCAAACAATATAGATTAATAAGATATACTTTATTAAGAAGACTCCATCAAATACCAGTGCTATAATATTTTACTAATATGATGTATTCAAAATTCATGTGTATGGATTCATAGGGGTTCACAGAGACTGAACCACCACCTAGAAAGCCTGCATGGGACTGACCTGGGCATTCTGCATATATGTTACAGTTCTACAGCCTGGTCTTCTTGTGGGATTCCTAATAGTGAGAGCAGAGGTTGTCTCTGATTCTGTTACCTGCTTTGGAATCCTTTTCTTCTACTTAATTGCCTTGTCCAACCTTAGTAGGTGCCTAGTCTTACTGCAACTTGACATGCCATGGCTGGTTGTTATACATGGGAGGTTGGCCCTTTTCTGAAGAGAAAGTAGAAGGAGTGGATGTGGGTGGAGAGAGGAGAGATTAGGGGAAGGGACTGGGAGGAGAGGGAGAAGAGAGGAGAAACTGTGATCAGGCTGGGGAAAATATTAATTACTTAATTAATTTTAAAAATTAACAAAAAATCATGTGTATTGGGAAATCAGCAATGTGGTAGCTTATGGAGGTTGTTATAGATATTACCTAGGAAGACGTAGCAAACTTATTTGAATGTGTTTTAGTCACTGTTCTACAGCTGTGAAGAGACACTATAATCACTGCCACTCTTTTTTTTTAAGATTTAATTTATTTATTAAATTCAATTTTACATATCAGCCACGGATTCCCTTGTTCCCCCCATCCCCCCCCCCCCCCGCCTTCCCCTAGTCCACCCCCCATTCCCATCTCCTCCAGGGCAGGGAAGATACCATGATCACATGATCACTGCCACTCTTAAAGAAAGGATTGAATTGGGGCTTGCTTACAGTTCAGAGGTTTAGTCCATTGTCATCATGGTGGGGAGTATGGCAGCATGTAGGCAGAAGGTGCCACAGAAGGAAACTCAAAGTTCTATATCTGGATCCACAGGCAGCAAGAAAAGAGACCCTGGCTTGGCTTGAAACACCAAAGCCCACACCCAGTGACACACATCTTCCAACAAGGCCATACCTCCCCCAACAAGGCCACACCTCCTAATAGTGCCACTCGCTAGTAACCATGTATTTAAATATATGAGCCCAGAGGAGCATTCCTATTCATACCACACAGAATGATGGCACTGTGGGCTTACATACTTGTGTCAAAGCTCATCACATTATATAATGGTTTCTGAGAGTGAGCGTTTAAGTTTCTGCCAAACTTGATTACAAGTTGAAAATTCTTATAACCCTAGATCACATATCACTGTTTGTTCTGGAACTCAAGGGAACACTTTATATATTTAACAGTTTATTTGAAGCATAAATGAAAGGATTATAGGACAAAGCCCTACTGGATCCCAAGCAGAGGAACTTCAGTCTTCATGAATCAGGGTGTTTCTCTTTGAACACATAGGTAGTTTCAACGCGGGGGCTCATCATCTCATAGTTTTGACTTTTACAGGATTTTCATTCCATAAGTATAACCGATTATTAACACAATTTACAGCTGTTCTTTCCAACCCTAAAAATGGAAGGGGTGGCTGAAATTTCAGTGCTTCTAATCACAGCATAGCCTTCTGTTGGTTATCCCTTAACCTGAAGCTATATAGTAGTCACTTTAGAATGAAAGCTACTGCCATTCCTCAGGAAGTTACCAAAGATTTATGGGTTCTGTGTTAGGACCTGAATTCAGATACCTAATACATCTTTATAATATTATAATGTGTGATAAACCTCATAGACTAAAATGTGAATGGAAGAATATAAGCAATGTGTATACACACACACATGTATGTCCTGGAAAATTCTCAATTTTATGTAATGAATCTATATATTCATAACTTTTCATAATAATTTTTAGAAAATATTTCAATCAGTGTTCTTAGAAATCAGAGCTTATTTTACCTTAATCAATTACTGCTTTCCTGTTTACACAATGGTAGTTCTCTGTCCTTCATTCCAATCCCATCATTATTTTGCATTTTAATATCTTAAAATACAATTTGTTCTCTCATAATTATTGATTTGTATCCTGTAATTGTAACCTTGTATTTTATTTTGCTTATTGAGTAACATCAAATTACTGTTGTTTTAACTCCAAGGTCAAAATTTCCAAAATTTAGCAAATTTAGTCTTTCCAACTAACTCTTTGTTTCCTTTGGTATAAGTCTATGTTTGTAACCACCTTTGTGACAGGAGATTGTTTTCTATGCTCATCTGATATTACATAGCATCACATCTAGATGCATCCATTCCTTCCAGAAACTGATTATTTTGCTTGGAAAACAGTATTGAGATTTCAAAATGTGAAATCCAGATCATTACTGAGGTTATATTTCCTTTAGATTTCTATACTTATATAAAATTCATGAAAGTCTACTAAATTAAACTGAATCTATATATTTAAATTATATATTTAATTAATGAGTTTACTTGGAAGCCTGGAATTTTACTTTAGCACTAGAAGATTCATCTTTTGCATTTATTTCCCTATGTGACATGCATCATTGCATATTTTAAACAGCTCTGCATTGGTCAAAAGGCAGACAACCACATGAGTGATTTATGCATTATTCAAATCATATAAGATACTCTATATGTATAATTCAGCTAATGTTGCTGGGTAAGATAATGATATGAACACTACTACTGCAATGATAAAATAAGATCCTAAAGGGGTTTCTGAATACGTACTGAAATCTAAAAAGTAATTTTTAGAAGAAATGATGATGGTGAATTCTGATCAGATATAGAGACAGAAAGCAACAGGAGTATTAATTTTTCTTCTTTGAATTGATTGTGTCACTTCATGATAAACCTTTTTATATCATCATAAATGTACTCAGACTTGTAGAGAAAGTATGAAGAAAGATGATGTGAGTGTGGGAATTTGAGTGTATTCATAGAAGAATATAAAGCTTTGCAAGGGTGTCCAGCCTAGTCATGTTTTCTCATGCCTAAGTATCTCAGCCCCTCATGTGTCAGGGAGTTCAGGCACACACAGCTTAGGACAATACGTATTTGAAAGCAACTTAACTTTAAGCCACACGACATAGGCAACAGACAACTTTTAGAAGGCTGGTGAAGCACCTGAGGGAATGTCATCACAGTGAGCAACACATTAGGAAAGATAATGATAGTAGCATCACTGTGTGATTGGTGAGATACTCTGCTTATAAAAGAAAAAATGAAAAAAAATATAAGAGACTGAAAAATAGAAACATTGGATCAGCATCAATAAGAGCAAGAGATGTAAAAATCATTAAATGAATAAATTCAAGAAGATATAACAGACTTGGAGCTGAATTTAGCAAATTCAGAAATACAAAAACAAGGACATGTCCCATTCTTAACAGACTTAAGTACAAGTGCATGTATTGGCTTCTGGCCTTACCCTTCCTCTTTGCTTGATGAATAGGCATGTCCAACACAGCCACTGGCCATTTATCCTGTGCTTCAAAGTCAGAAGCCGCCTGGAGCCTGCCTGATATGCCACAAAGCTGACCCAATGTAAATTGATCTAAGCAGTATTCTAACACAAAACAATACAATAACAAAACAAACTACGCATGCGACATTCACTTTGGCTCAGGTAATGAGTCTAAGGCTAAAGGTTACCAAAGGCCAGGAAAACAATAATTAACACGAAACAACAGAGAAATATTTGGTAAGTCTGATTGATTCAGTAATCTACAAAATAGACTATCTATCCAAAGAACACATGGTTATGGGAGAAATATTTTGGAACTGAATACCATTTTTTCTTTTGGCTTAATAAAATATTTCAAAATAAGAGATGAATATAAATTTTTTTTCCTTACTGGTTAACTTTATAAGATTTTGTTCTTTTAAATAAGATTGTGTTTTCAATTGTAAGTGCATGCATTTTTACATGTTCAAGCTTGTGTAGGTGAATGCAGAACGCATGGATGCTAGAAGAGAATATTTATGGAGCTGGTTACGTGCATTTATGAGCTGCTTGCCATGGGTGCTGAAAACTGAAGTCCAGTCCTTTATAAGGACATATATTCTCTTAACTGCTGAGCTATTGCTGCATTTCCAAAATTTATTCGTTTGAAAGAAGAGATGAAAAACTTAGCACAGAAATTCCAGGATTTATAGAAATACATATAAAATTGTCATTTCCAAATAACAAAGGTTGGGGGATGTCAAAACATCTTGAATGTTCTTTATATAAAGTGAAAGCATGGCTGTCACACACTTTATTTTCAAGATATTATTTATTTGTTTATTTATTTGTTCACTGTGCCTGGGTGATTGCCTACATGAGTCTGTTTTCTGCATGCATGCAGTACCAACAGAGGCCAGAACAAAACATCAGAATTGGACTTGTACTTGGTTAGCCAAAGTGTAGGTGCGAGGACCTGAACCTGGCTAATCTGTGAGAGCCTCAGGTGCTTATTGCGTGATTCAGTTTGAGTTCTTGCTCTTCCTTCTTGTTAAGTCAAGAGATGAGCACTGTCTGAAGTGTTCTCCTCTAGGTAAAGTCCAGAGTGAGAAGACACACGGCACCAAACGTAGCAGAAGAAACCATAGTTTTAGAACTATAGAGCAAGTAAAACAAACAAACAAAAAGCATTCATTGTGTTGTGAGCCACTGAGGTTTTGGTGTGGGGAATCGGGCAGGAAGCCTGGCTAACAAAAGCTGGTATGAGGTAATCCATAATTAGGTAATTGTATCATGAGAGATCAACCTTCATTAAGGCGATTAGTGTCCTTAGCAGGAAAAGAGTCAAGAGATTGCTCTGCTTCCCCCTTCTCTCTGTTGTATGGGGATACTTCAAGAAGTTTGGCATCTGCAGCCCTGGAAGACCATCTCATCAAACTCCACATTCGGCAGCAGCTTACAATACACTTCAGCCTCTAGAACTGGGAGGAAGAAATGTTTATTATTATTTCAGGCAACCAACCTATGATAACTTCTTCTAGGGGCTTGAACTTACTAAAATGCATGCATAGTGAGATAACTTATTTTTAAAGATAGTTAATTGTGTTATGCATATTTGAAATTTGTTGATATTGTGATTCTTTTCTAAAGGAAACTTTCAAAATGACTACAAAGAAAGAAATAAGTCTAAATAGACAGATGTTTTTAAAAGACTGGAAAATATGACTTATCACTGAAAGGCTTCTATGCCCAGACAGCTTTATAAGCTAATTGATTCCAACCTCTCTAAAAAGATATTCTTCCTAAATGATACACACATGCTACTCAGCAGTTTAATAAGATATAAGATCGTCACACTTCACTTTGTAAAATAAACACAGCCTAAAATAACATCTAACTTAAGTCACTAAAAACAAGACAGGAGAAAGGATACAGGAGAGAGAGAGAGAGAGAGAGAGAGAGAGAGAGAGAGAGAGAGAGAGAGAGAGAGTCCTAAGAATAAGAAGGAATAGATGGAGGAGAAGGAAGTCCACGGATGAAGAGGAATCCCAAAGTGTCACTAGCAGTCATATGCTACTTTTAGTGAGATTGCCTTTTGTCTCTTTGATACTGCAGCATTGTGTGGCTTTGCCTGTGGAGGCATGACAAACAAGCATCTACTCACTCCAGACAGGGTGTCAAAAGACCAAAGACCGGGTTTTATCCAAGTTCAGCCTAGCTAACTAGTCATCTTAGTGAGTTATTTATAGGTGGGCAAAGACTGCTGCATCTCATAAAAGCCCACCTTGGCACCACTGATGTGTTATGAAGCTGCATCCCTGGAGTTTGCTTCACATCTTTTAGGCAACTCTACCAATCTCCTTGCTCCAGTGGCTGTTTTTCTGTTCTCGTAACTGGAGGGGGGCCATGTGACTCTTGCAACTTTCTGCATCTTATACGTTTTGTGAGTTTTCTGGGTCTTTTGTGCCCCCTCTACAGGAGTTAGTGCTACACTTCAGTGGAAATAGATACAAAGATGCCTACTTTTATGGACTAATTTCTAAACAGTCTTATTAAATAAAAAATAAGGAGCCAGATATAGAGGGAAAGCCACAGCTAACCTTACCTCACCAACATGGCAGCTTCCAAATGCGCCTACTTCCTGTCTATCCACGCCTATATGCCTTGCTGTTCTGCCATCTCATTTGCTCTGTCTGTCCAGCTATATCACTTCCTCTTTCTGCCCAGCTCTGTCCCTTCCTGTCTGTCTGTACAGACCTCGAGACCTCCATGGTTAACTAGTGTTGGAATGTAAGGCATGTGCCACCACACCTGGCTCTGTTTCCAGTGTGGCCTTGAACTCACAGAGATCCAGACAGATCCCTGCCTGCCAAGTAATAGGATTAATGGCCTGTGCTACTGTTGCCCGACTTCTTTGTTTACTTAAAATGGCTTGCTTTTTCATCTGTTCTGCAGGCAAGCTTTATTTTTAGAGCACAAAAAAAAAAAATCACTACATTTCAGCACAAATACAATATCACCACACACTTCCTTATAGTTAATGGACATTTGTTTCTAATAATTTCCTTCCCTGTCTTAAACACTGATGACTGTCTTAAACACTAATATTCTTTGAAAGATATCTTCATACCAAGTGAAACTCCACTGCTACGGGAAGGTTGTTCTAACCACATCAACTTTGACTGAAATGTATAAAATCTGGGACAGGGCATGTGTTTGAATGTCTTCCTTAAACTTTTTGTGTTACATTTTTATTTGTGAGTTGTAATAAATTGTCTTTGTTAAGAATAACTGAAAAATTATAAAAATGTAAATAAACGGGAAGCTGCCTTTCTCATGAGAGTCACTCCAGCTGTAGGGCTTCTTGAATTTCCCTGAATCTGTACTTACGACATTGCTTGGATCTGAAAATGCCGGTGACTATCTGATTCTCCACGGAGCACTCTTTTCTGGGTACTCTGATAAAGTATTTTTTTTAATTAATATAAAAGAAGAAGAGTTTATTTTGGTTCACAATTCAAGGATATAGTCCACCATGACAAGGAAGTCAGGGAGGCAGAAGCTTGCAGCAGCTAGTCACATCACATCCGCAATCAGGAAGCAGAGAGCAAGGAACGTCTCCTGCTGTTCAAGTCCTTTTCTCCATTTCTACAATCCAGCATGCCAGTCAGAAAATAATAGCACATTGGTTTAACTCAAATAAATTAATGAAGATGCCCCCCCGCCACCATCATTCCTGGAGGCTCATCTTTCAGATGATTCTAAGTCTGCCTACTGACAACATTAACCACCATAGTTCCACCTTTACTTTTCACCATGTTTCCATTCACATATTTAAAGCTATATTTCCTATACTAAGTGTCTTTCCTCAAATGTTTATGAAGCTTCACTTTTATGATCACATCAAGGATAATTAAAAACATTATGATATTATATATCTTAGGTGCGCAGTCCTTGAAGGAAGGAAATCCATTCTAGAATCTGTGGTTTAAACTTTGAATAATTCCCCTACAGTGATAAATGAGACGATAATCTCCCCATGGTCAGAAGAAACAGCAATGAAAATAAATTAGGGGACAGTGGTGAAACTGAGTCTGAGAGGTAGTAATGAACTCTTAGTTGCAAGGCAGAAACTTAGTGAAATAGGGGATGCGGGTTTGTAATAGTTCAACCTCAAATGCAGAAATTTGAAGGGAATTTAGGTCGCTTATATCTCAAACTGTGACATTCCTGAATGTTGTGCCTCCTTCTCCACAGGCTTTTTCCTTTCATGTCTCATTGATTTATATTGAGTAGCTTTGCCTTTGTTTATATGTGGGATCCTCATGCAACATGGATTATTGTCAGTATTTTTATCTACAACTTAAATGCTATCTTTGTGATTCTTGAACAATTCTCTGAGGACAACTGCTACAGTGCATTTATTCTTCCTGCTAGGAAATGAAGCTGGAGTTTTTGCCAGTCCTGCCCAGCCCCACCCACGGACCCCACAACCATTTCTAAAATAATCACTCAGAAGCTCATATTAATTAAACTGCTTGGCCATTAGCTCAGGCCTACCACTGTCTAGCTCTTATACTTAAACTCAGCCCATTTCTATTAATCTATACCTTGCCACGTGGCTCATGGCTTACCAGTAACTTACATATTGCTACTCATCACGGCAGCTGGCAGCGTCTCCTGACTCAGCCTTCTTCCACCCAACATTCTCCTCACCTCTTGTCCCACCTACACTATCCTTCCTGCCTGGCTACTGGCCAATCAGTGTTTTATTTATTAATCAGTCATAGCAATATGTATTCACAGCATACAGGACATTCCACAGCAAGGAAATGTTGATATATCAAGGAATTTTTGCAAGATGTTTGATTTTCTAAATGTCATTTTTTTGTACATGCTTTCCAATGAAGCAATATTATAATTAAGAAGAAAGAAGCTCATGGTGGTACACAAGGTCCTGTACAGGAGCACACACGTGTGTCTAGATGATGGTAAGTACACTGCTTATTGAATATGTCTCGAACAGTTTCTGGTTTAGTATTTCCTTCTATTAAGCTTAAAAGAAAATGAAGAATAAGCAAAGAATAACTCTGGGTTTGGGAGACTCTTAAGCAAAAGATTCTGTTTGAGCAGATTGATTAAAAACAACAATAACAACAAAAATGAGCAATAGAAATAGCTATACCTGAGAGTGCTGTACTGTGAATCTGTGGTGATTATTTTTGTAGACTGATATCCAATAATCAGCTGATGATGCCCCTGGTTGCTGGGTCTTATACGAAGCTCCAAAATCATTGATAAAGAAATATGGTTGTGAGATTGAGGCATAGAAGATATTTGGAAAAATCCAAGAAATTCCCCTAAAATAAATCCATTTTCAGCTCATCTGTACACTAGATCAGAATAAAAAATAACTTTATAGCAAATAAAGTATGTGTTTACTGCTGAATGTGGTCTGTGCTAAACACAGGAGGAGATTTCCTTACTCATGTTCCTTTTCACACCAACACTGGATTTGTGGAATTGGCAGAAGTAGCAAGTTATAATCTGTATAAAACCATAAACATTCTGACTGCATGTATACCAGAGTGACAAAAGTTCCAAATCCCCCAGAACTAAATCCAATTTACGGCCTAGTAAAACAGGGGCCTGCACGTCTACCCCTTCTATAATGCTGTGAGATGGAGGCCATTAACAAGGTAAAACTGGGAGGCTAGGGTCAGAAATGATGGTCTTCTTTCACCTTTGGGTCCTGACAAATCTTGATCAGATCTTCGACTAATTGACATTCTTATTTCTTATCAAAATCTCAAATGTTCTCTCCATGATTCAAAGGCTCTGGTTTCTAAAATCCAAAGTAACTATAGTGCTGATAAAAGTGTTTTATACCAAAAAGTCAGTCTCCCACCCTGTGTGTGTGTGTGTGTGTGTGTGTGTGTGTGTGTGTGTGTGTGTGT
>CABHPP010148013.1:0-17301 GCA_902168425.1 Peromyscus attwateri
TCTGCCTTTCTCTTGCTGGTACGTGACTCAGAAACCTTATTGGCCGTCGCCTCCTCTGTGGCGCCGGCGCAAAGCAGAAGAGGGGCGGGCACGCCGCGAAGCAAGGGCGGTCGACACAGCCTAGAAGGCTGACTTCAGAGGGGCAATCAGGGCTTCTTGGCAGGCGATGGCGCCCCCCGTGGCCTAGAAGTTCAACGCTCTCGGCAAGCCATAGACAGGCCTTTCTCCGCTGTGTCTTTGTCAAGTCTCCCGGCCACTCTTTGAACATGTTGGTGCGGCTAGCCAAGCTGTCCTGCCCTGGTGAGAAAGAACTCCCGGTGGGGACAGATGGAGCAAGGTGGCTAAGTTGGGGCAAAATAGACTGGGCCACACCTGGGGTAACTGCAGGCACCTCTCTCCTTATCTGTTTTCTTAGGCTAAACTAGGGCACGGGTCAGTGCTGCCAGCGCCTGTTGGTGGACCCTGGCTTCCCGTCCTTGAAGTTGCCCCAGTTGGCAGAATTAACATCTAGGTGAAAGGTCAGGAGCGGAGGAAAATTGTCAACACTGCCCCCTCGATGGAGTCTTCCCAAATCCCGATCCTAATCTTTATCCCAAGGCTCAGGTATTATCTGCTGCCTTATTAGGAATGGGACCGAAAGAAAAACTTGTGTGGGATTTCTCCTTGGCTCTGACCTGGCTTTCATCTTTGTAGCCATTCTAGTTCATGAAGTCTGAGTTGTCATAACGTGTTAAGTCATGTGCTGCCCGGGTCACCAATTATGTCTGAAGCCACAAAATTTTCTGTATTATTCTTAGTTAAATCCAGGCGCTTCTGTTAGGGGTGCTTCTTCAAGCAGCTGGATGATACTTTTAAATTTTTACTTGAAAACAACCCTTAATTCAAACAGAAGTTTAGAGGATCTTGAATTCTGTTGTAACTGGCCTAATATAAATCTTTACTGAATTGAGATTTGGCTATGGAATTTTTAAACAAGTATACATGTTGTAAATCCAAACCAAGCATCTATTACACACAGGATACGTTCTGTTTGGGGGACCATCAATGTATCAGATGCTGTCTTCTTTACAGCCTGATTTAGATGCAATCTGCCTTGAGTCCGGTCGGTGACTTTTCTTTGGATGCTAATTTGTTACATTGTCATAATTCAGTGTTAGCACTACTGATGACAACAAAGTGGACATGAGTGTGTAATGTGTATGGCTGGTCGTTGTTCAGTGGACTCTGTGACTTTGCTTCTCTGCCATAACTCAGTCTCTATGCCTAAATGTTCAGATGCCTCATGAGACACCAGGCTTGTTTTAACAAAGGAGTAAAGGTTATGCCTTTTTTAAATTCCCTGGTGGAAATCAGAGGTCACAGTTCAAACTTTTCTCAAGCAAATTAATAGCTGTACAAATAATAGAATTAAAGTTTGTCATATTCCACTCATTAGTTTTCAGAAGTAAATGATAACTTGTGTATGCTAAACTACAGTGTATAATAGTCTTTTTAAATGATGACAGTATGTTTGAGCTCAAACTGAATTTGTATATAATATTTATAGGTATCTTTTTCAAGATTTAGAATAAGTAAAGACTTAATCTTGTTCTTAATAAAGTATTCCCAATATAATTTTTTATGCTTTATATTTATTTATTTTGGTTTTTCGAGACAGCGTTTCTCTGTGTAGCCCTGACTGCCTGCAACTGTCTATGTAGATGGGACTGGCCTCAAACTAACAGAGATCAACCTGCCTCTGCTTTCCAAGTGCTAGGATTTAAGACATGTGCCACCACCACCCAGCAATATTGTAATTTTTAGTGTGCATTACAAGTAAAGAAAATTTGTTTCCCAGCACTTTGAAATTGTCAAAAGCAAATGTATAGTACTTACAAGGTCCTAGATTTCTACTCCAAACGCTTTCTCCCACTTCCTCCTAACATTTATTGTCTTGATGCCAGGTATTACTTTAAAAACCATTTTGTTAAAAAAAAATATTAACCTTGCCGGGCGTTGGTGGCGCACGCCTTTAATCCCAGCACTCGGGAGGCAGAGCCAGGCGGATCTCTGTGAGTTCGAGGCCAGCCTGGGCTACCAAGTGAGCTCCAGGAGAGGCGCAAAGCTACACAGAGAAACCCTGTCTCGAAAAACCAAAAAAAATATATATATATATTAACCATGCAGTTGGTGCTATAAAATAAAATTAGTTTATGTCAGGTTGACTTTGTTTAAACATGCCTTCTTTCTGTTTAATTAGAAGAAAAGAAAAATTTACCACAGCCTCAGTTTCCATGACTTCAGAGATAATTTCAAATCAATTACTAGTCTCAGAGTTTGACAGGTATTAGAAGGGACTATCTGAATTTCTGTTTGTCTGCTGTAAAAAGTGATTGTAGCTACTTACATATCTCAGAAAGTTATGAGGGATAAGATATGATAGCTTTGTTTTGTTTGGAATGGGTTCTCCTATATCACAGGTTAGTTATGATCTCATTATGTAGCTGAGGATGACTTTGAATTGCTGATCCTCCCAGTGTGCATCACCACCCCTGGTTTATGTGGTACTGGGGATTCAACTAGGCAAGCACTGTATCAACTGAGCCACATCCTCAACCAAGACATAGTATTAAAATGGAAAGTTCCTAACTATTCTTTGTGTCCTGGAAAGTATAAACTATATAGTCAAAATGAAATTCTTTGTCTTTGCTATTTGCTTTTTACAGTCCATATGTAAAAGTTTCTTCATTTGCATATGTTCACAAGACACAGTTCAAGTTAGAAAAGGCCAGAATTTGCCGGACGGTGGTGGTGCATGCCTTTAACCCCAGTACTCAGGAGGCAGAGGCAGGTGGATCTTTGTGAATTCGAGGCCAGCCTGGGCTATACAGAGTGAGTTTCAGAAAAGGCTCCAAAGCTACACAGAGAAACCCTGTCTCGAAAAACCAAAAGAAAAAGTAAAAAAAGACAAGGCTAGAATGTAGCTGGAGTTATCTCCAGTCCTTCCTCATGCCTGCAGCTGCTCAGACCTGAATAAACACACAGAGACTTATATTACTTATAAACTGTATGGCCATGGCAGGCTTCTTGTTATCTAGTTCTTATATCTTAAATTAACCCATTTTTATTAATCTATAAGTTGCCACATGGCTTGTGGCATACTTTTACATCTCACTTCCTCTGTGTCTGGCTGGCAACTCCTGACTCAGCCTTCCTGTTCCCAGCATTCTCCTCTCTGTTTATCCCTCCTATACTATACTTCCTGCCTGGCTACTGGCCAATCAGCATTTTATTTATCAGTCAATCAGAGCAATACATTCACAGCATACAGAAAGACATCCCCAGCACTTCCCCTTTTCTTTTTTTCAAAAAGAAAGGTTTTAACTTTAACATAGTAAAATTACATATAACAAAATAATTATCAGGCAAGAATTACGGTTATAATATCTAGTCTATTTATAATATCTAGTCTATTTGTATTTGGCAAAATTAAAAAAGATATCCTATCTATCCTATATTTGTGAGTCTAAGGTTTCATATCTAACCTATCTTTTATCATAACTAAGGAAATTATAACTATCTAGTTGTCAACTACATCAAAGACCTCAGAAGGATATAATATTACCAGATAAACGGGAGGACACAATCAACTTTCGGGAGTCTTGCGAGAGTAAACAGAGACAGCTGGCAGCCTGAACAGTCATCCAAAGTTCCTCTGTAAAGTTGGGGCATCTGTCTTCAACCCACAGGCCTAGAGTCTCTCAGTCACTTCTCTCTGTGTCCTGTAGAATGTCTAGCAGTTTCCTCTGAGAAGCAGGAACCTGAAGGACCATTTTGCCTTGCAAAGTTCAGTGGTCACCTTCCTATGGGTCCTGCATGTTCATTCGATCAAGCAGTCCAGGCAAGAACAGTTTCTTGCCCATGGCTATTTTTGCCAAGAAGAAGATAAACTCCCTAAGGAGTGTCTTTGATGCCCATCCTCCTCTCTGAAGTAAATCAGTGCTGCCAGGAACAGACATGTCTCACTGTCCAGAAAGTTTAAATTTTTAAAACATTTTAAATGCCATATTCTGTAGGTCTTTGAAGTGTTTGAAGATTACCTACCTAATTGAATTATATCTATGTATACCTAGAAAACTTAACATGACTATAAGTTTGACTATCATAGAAGACTAATTATTAATCTGTGTTTTTTAATTTTCCATTACAATTTTAAATAAGTTGTACAAACATAATACCTTAAATAAGAGTAGAAATATACATACAGTATAACAAAATTGACTTAAAATTTGTAATAAACTAAAATCTATAGCTATTTAAAACATTTTACACAAGTTGTTGCTCTATAATAGATTTATTAATCTACCCTTTTATCCTATCTATACTATACTACACTATCTTTAGAAAGAGATTGAATTTATAATCAACCTTTTCTTTTAGCAATATGCTTGGGTTTAAAGAAGGAGTGAGCCAATTCCATCTCCAAAACCAGCTTGGTATATTTGGGAATTTGGGTGGAGCTTCTTATACTACTTCCTGCTGGATGAGGTTGCTGTATTCTTATGGGGACATAAAGAAAATTGAGTAGTCCCTGAGGCTGTATTGTCTGAGCCAGTTGCCTTGAAACGGTTCTGGATGTTGGATCATCTGGGCCATGGTGTCATTGGAGACCTTTCAGGGGGTCTTGGCTGGTCAAACCTGTTGCATCTTAACCTGGAACAAATCCATAGCCTCTTGCTTTCTGTGGAAACAAAAGCAGAGTCTCCTTTCCAAAGCAGCATATCCTTACATCCAAATTTTGAAATCAAGATACTTTTAAAATAAACATGTCTGTTTAACTAAGCAGCCTTTACAATCAAATGTCTTTCTGCAGTTAAAAATCCCAAAGACAACACAATCCAGATTCTCTGTGTAATATCCATCTTTCCATGGCTTATTTTTTATACTGCCTTTACTGTCTCTTTAAAAACTTTATTTTTAAAACTATTTCTTTACATTACTGTCTATATTCATTCTTTTCTCTTTCAAACCTACGAACATTTTTATACATAATGTAAACCATTTAAAGTCTTGTTCCATCTGAATCTGTCTTATTGTGAATCTGTTGCTTTAAGCTGCAGCATTTCTATCCACCTCAGCTTCCCAACATGGCGGTGGTACATTTACTGCCAGCTCTGGGTCTGGGAGCCATGTGTACCATCAACTATCAGAAGCAGTGGGTCTGTGTTTTTATCAAAGCAACATGTAGCCCAGAAACCTCTTTTTTTTTTTAATCTATACTAGCAAAGGCTAAATCCACCACACAGTGTAATGTGCAGCTTGCATATGCCTCATTCCCACCATGTTGTAGGTCAAGCCCACACGCCACAAACCCACCCTAGAGTAGCTCAAGCACTCAGGCTGTGGCTAACTTGAGAGAGACAACTAGGAAGCTGTTTTTAGCTCCGTTTTAGAATCTTCTTTCTCAGGTTTTAGGTGGAAACTCTTGCCCCATGTTCTGGCGCCATTTGTAGCTGGAGTTATCTCCAGTCCCACCCAGGCCTGCAGCCGCTCAGACCCGAATAAACACATGGAGACTTATATTACTTATATTACTTATAAACTGTATGGCCATGGCAGGCTTCTTGTTATCTAGTTCTTATATCTTAAATTAACCCATTTTTATTAATCTATAAGTTGCCACATGGCTTGTGGCATACCAGTACTTTTACATCTCACTTCCTCTGTGTCTGGCTGGCAACTCATGACTCAGCCTTCCTGTTCCCAGCATTCTTCTCTCTGTGTATCCCACCTATATTATACTTCCTGCCTGGCTACTGGCCAATCAGCATTTTATTTATCAGTCAATCAGAGCAATATATTCACAGCATACAAAAAGACATCCCTAGCACCAGAATTTATTATTATTCCAGAAATTAAACAGAAGTATATATATATATATATATATATATATATATATATATATATATATATCCATTCATTGAAATTGTTGTTAGGAAGGTCCCAATTCATTTAACAAACAGGTATTGTTTGAAACAGTCTTTCTATGTAGCCATAGCTGGACTGGAACTCTGTAGAACTGCTGGCCTGATAGTCACAGAAATCCGCCTGCCTCTGCCTCTGCCTCTAAATACTGGGATTAAAGACATGTGCCACCATGCCCATCTGAATAGTTGTAGCTCTTGTATTTCAGTCTTTAATCTACTTTTTGTTATCACTATAATCTTTATTTAAATTTTTATTTTGAACTTTAAGATTTCAGATGAGTTATAGAGCAAATATAGAGTTCCCATGTGCTTTTTCTCAAGCTTAACATCTTACATAATCATGGTGAATATCAAGACTAAGAAATTAACATTGATGAAATGTTATTACACAACAAGGTTATTGAGATTACCATTTTCTGGTCCAGAATCTAGTTCATGTTGCTCTTAGTTAGCATACCTTCATCTGTTTTAATAAGACAGTTCCTCTGCTTGTCTTTCGTGACCTTGATGCTTTTAATGTGTATTTGTCAAGCATTTTATTGAATGCCTCGCAATCTAAATTTGCTTGGTGGTTTCTCATGATAACCTGATTAGACTGAGGTGTAAAGATTTTTGAGGGCATGTACCACACAGGTAAAGAATCTTTCTCATTACATCATAACAATGGCATGTGATATCTGTATGTTGCTAGTAATGTTTAAATATTTGACCACTTAATCCAAATTATACTTACTATACTTTTTCTACTATAAAGTTTGGGGGTTTTTTTTTCTCTTTTAATCTTCTACTTATTAGAAATTAGTTAAGTACAGCCCACACTCAAAAGGGGAAGAATCAAAAAATTATGGGTAGAGGCTGAGGCAGGTGGATCTCTGTAATTCCAACCCAGCATTGTCTACATAACAAGTTTCGTGCCAGCATGGGCTATGTAATGAGACCATGTCTCAACACACACACACACACACACACACACACACACACACACACACACACACACCAAACAAAACAAAACACCACATTGATTGAGTAGAAATCACTTTGACATAAAGAACAGGGTATGCATTTTTTCAAATGTTTTTTTCTGTTTTTGTGCCATTTGATGAGTAACCATCTCCCCTGTATGTATTCAGTCTCTGAGCTGTTCATTTTATTATTCTAACTTGTTCTAAAAGATTTGAAAAATTTGCGTCATGACCACAAGCTAGCTGTATAATCATCTAAGAAAGAGCATGCTCCATTTCCATTTGTGCCATTCATTAAGAACAGTTGTTCTGCTTAGAAACTTTTCATTCTATGACAGATGAAAACTAATCTTCAAAGATATTGTTCCTAATTTTTATGCAGTGTATCAGTGCTTTCATGCCTTAAAAATTAAGAAAAAGTGCCTACCTCTGTGTGCTACAAGATGGTCTTCAACTTCTGTTGTACCTCAAATTACTACCCACTATACTGTTCATCCCCGGGAAAAAGACAAAAGATGGGAAGGTATGTAATAACGTTCATAAAATTCTTGAGACTTTCCGAGATACTTTGTATTATCTTGTTGGTATGAATATTTTATTTTTCATGACAATTTAAAAGCATTCAAGATATCTCACAGCTTTATCAAATGTGTCACATAGTACTGTTTAGATAAGTAAAAAATTTGTTGTTGTTGCTGTTGTTGTTGTTATTGTTAATTTGTTTCTTTCTTAGAATAGGGCTTCATGTAGCGGCCTGGCTTTGAGCTCCTGATTCTCCTGCTCTTACCTCCTAAGTACTGAAATTATGAGTGGACACCACCATGCCTTAAAAATTTTTAAATAAATCTTTTTTTTTAATGTGCATTGGTGTTTTGCCATGGGTGTCCAGTCCCCTGGAACTGGAGTTACAGACAGTTGTGAGCTGCCATGTGGATGCTGGAAATTGAACCCGGATCCTCTAGAAGAGCAGTCAGTGCTCTTAACCGCTGAGCCATCTCTCCAGCTCATAAATTTATAATAATGAATTTCAAAGCCAAAAATTGGTTTATGGGAACCAAAATAAGATACACAATGAAATAGAACCTAAGAGAACCTGAAACTCATCAAATGATATATTTACTATAATTACTATGCATAGCCCAGAAAGAATATCTGTAAATTATACTCTGAATTATAGTGAGCACACTAAAATACATATTAAAGTATCCTAAACCAGCATATGACTCATGTGTTTATCAGGTCATATTAATTGTTCTTTATTTTTTTTAAGAATTTAAAAAGCATTGTTCTTTATTTTGAACATGTTTCCTCCCAGGAGTGAATATGGAGAGATTTGCAGAAGAAGCAGATGTGGTAATAGTTGGTGCCGGCCCTGCCGGGCTCTCTGCAGCTATTCGTCTGAAGCAGCTGGCTGCTGAACATGGGAAGGACATCCGTGTGTGTCTGGTGGAGAAAGCTGCTCAGATAGGAGCTCACACGCTCTCAGGGGCTTGCCTTGATCCAGCCGCTTTTAAAGAGCTCTTCCCAGACTGGAAGGAGAAGGGGGTAGGACAAGCTGATTCTTACACAGGTTTAACCTTTGCTGTTCTACTTTTACATTAGTGACATAAAGAAAGCCTTTTCATGTAAGCCTCAATCATTAGACATTGAATATATATACTCTTGGATACTTTTAATTTTAAAAGGTTCAGTGGTATAACATGGACAAACCCTGGGTTCAGTCTCCAGCACCACACACAAATGAACAAAAACAGGAAAGCTAGGTAGAGTTGACGACTCTTGTACTCTTACCATGGAGGGAGCAGAAGCAGGAGGTTGATGAACTCAAGGCCAGCCTGGCTACATAGCAAGACCCAATCCAAAATAAAAAAGAAGTAACAAAATTGTAACTTGAGGTAGTAACTCATATTTGTATACAATTTTCATGTATTTTTTTTTATTATTTTGTGTATATGAGAGGTTTGCTTGCATATATGCATGTGTACCACTTGTGAGCCAGGGACCTGTGAAGGTCAAAGAGGGCTTCAGATCCCCAGGAACTGGAGTTACCAACAGTTGAGAGCTGCCATGTGGATGCTGGGAATCAAATCCAGGTCTTCTGGAAGAGCAGCCAATGCTCTTAACTTCTGAGCCAACTCTCCAGCCCTTAATTCCTATTTTTATATAATGTCGTCTACATATTCTATTTATATACTGGACTTACGAAAAGCCATGATCTTGAGTATTCTTTTGAGCATTTTACCTAATAAAATACACACTTTGTTTTTTTAAATTTGTTCCTAGTGAAGTATTATGTAGACTTTTCTGGGATAATAAAGTATCTAAAGCCAAAAAGGAAAGTCTAATTTTTTTTCTTTTTTTAATTTTTTTTTTTTTAGATTTGTAATCTTATGTGTATGAGTATTTGCCTGCATGTAAGTGTGTGCACCTTGAATATGCCTGATGCCCACAGAGGTTAGAAGAGGGCATTGGATCCTCTTGGAACTGGAGTTACAGATAGCTGTGGGTGCTAGGAATTGAACTCAGGTCTTCTGTAAGAGCAACAAGTGCTCTTAACCACTGAGCCAACTCTCCAGCACCTGACAATCTAATTTTCTAAAGAAATAATTAGTGTGGTCTCCTCTAATCTCAGCAGAAAAAGCTACAGGTATGATATACAGGGGACTCAATGTTAGGTTTCATTGCTCTCAAAATTAGTTTGAAATTGGTTAAAATCTTACATTCAACTTTTTGTTCTGTAGGATGCGTCATATATGCCCTATCTCCAAAGCTAGAATATTTGTGAATACTTTTTTTATTTATGCACATTGGTGTTTGGCCTGCATGTATGTCTGTGTGAGGGTATCGGATCCCCTGGAACTGGAGTTATAAACAGTTGTGAGCTGCCATGTAGGTACTGGGAATTGAACCTGGGGCCTCTTAACCACTGGGCCATCTCTCCAGCCCTGTGAATACTCTTAATAAAGGTCAAATAAGTATATAAATGTCATTTGTAATCATTCTTTATGGAATAAACTAAAGTCTAAACTTTCCTTTGTGCTCTTCTTCCCAAAATAGCATGCCTTTTTAACACAAAAACACTTTAAAGGAACAGCTATCCTATCATTGAATTGGTACAACGTCAGTACTAATGTCAAAGCCCTTTATTGCCTTGACACCCTTTCTCACACACACACACACACACACACACACACACACACACACACACGGTGTCAATGGGCTGTCATTACATACATGTTAATTGTCTTTATCACCCAAAAGGATAGCTTTTCTAATTTTTTTTTCAGCAAGGCAGGCAATTTCAGCTTGGAGCCAGGCACCTAGTCTGTACTCCCACAGAGACAGGGAAACATGATGTGCACAGTTCAAACATGTCTCCAGAGCTTCTAGACAAGAGGTTTCTAGGACAAAACTACCAAGACATATGGGTTAGCTTTTAAGATTTCCATCTCAAGGCTAGAGAGAACACTTCAGAGCACTGATTGCTTTTCCAGAGGATCAAAGTTCAATTCCCAGCACCCATGTGACAGCTTATAACTGTCTATAACTCCAGTTCCAGGCGATCCAAAGCCACCTTCTAGCCTCTGTGGGCTCTAGGCACACAAATGGTACACAGCCATACATACAGGCAAAACACCCACACACATTTAAAAAACAAACAAAAAAAATTTCTGTCTGTTTCAAACAGACATAAAAAAAGATTTAGTTACAAGGTTTCCAAAGGAAAGACTGAAAGAAAAGTGAAGAGGAAAAGAGGAGTTCCTTTTCCCTTCTCTCTTTAAGAAGATTTTTAAAATGTATATTCAGCCCTACAAATATAACTGAAAACATTTTCTTCCTGTTTTCATTTGTCCCTAGGCTCCACTTAACACTCCTGTAACGGAAGACAGATTTGCAATTTTAACAGAGAAACATAGAATTCCTGTGCCAATTCTTCCAGGTAGAGTATGGCATAGTCAAGAGAGCGTGGACTTGCACAGCTCAGAGAAGCTGCATTTCAGTGGGGAAATGCCCTCCTTTGCAAACAAGAAAACTGAAGCCCGGGATGTGAAGGACTTGCCCAGAGATACCTAGCTAATGAGAAAGCCAGACTAGGATGCAGTTCTTCTGTTTTCTAGTCTAGAAGAGCCTTGTAAGCCAGCCAGGAATTTTTAATTCTAGGCTTTAATATTGATTTTATTTTAATAAACTGGAACTTTCAATCAAACCTATTTTATTTAATAACATGTCATTGTGGCCATAAAGATAATGTGTATATTTATGCAGCAGTACACACTGGTTAGATTTTTTAAATTAAGTATATTATTATTTAGCTGCCATAGCAATAAAATGTCAGATTTTAATTACATAAATATTTGCAGGTCTTCCAATGAACAATCATGGCAATTACATTGTACGCCTAGGACATCTAGTGAGCTGGATGGGGGAACAGGCAGAGGCCCTTGGAGTTGAAGTGTACCCTGGATATGCTGCTGCTGAGGTCTGTACAGTTTTCTTTTTTAACAGTTATAGGAAACAATCTCTTTTTATTTAGAAAATAAACCAGTAATTTTACGGAAGTAAATTGTTCTTTAAAAAAAATCATAGGATTTTAGAATTTCAGGACTGGAGAAAATAACTAAAATGTTTTAATCTAAAGAGGAATTGAATTTCATATATTGCCCCCATCATGTGATTGAACACCATAGGGATAGGGTAATTCCCTCCATGTGGGAATGATCTGCTCTGTGCTTTGCAGAGTAAGTCTGTGCCTCTTCCACGGGCATCCTTGCTGTTGTCTGCTCTCTTCGCCTTTGCTCACCAGGAGCTTTGTGTTTCCCAGGCTACGTATTCTCATTTCTTTCAACCATCACCCTGTGTCATTCGATTGCCCTCAGTATTGCTGCCCTCTAATGAACACATTCATTTTCATCCCTTCTTAATGCCTATGGTAATATAGATATGTTAATATTTATATGTATATATATTAATATCTATGATGAATAAACTAGTTCAAGCCTTGTGTAGGTTATTCTTCATTCTGTAAACTTCTGCTAATTCTCACAAAGCAAGAGTTTTTGGCAACCATTTCAAACTGTTGACCCCTATAAATAAAATTTGAAAACCCAGAAGAATCTCTCTAACTTGTCAAAAATGATTTAAATCACTTTAATATTGAATGAGCATTAAACCAAGAACACCACTATTGTCAGAGGCTGAGAAAGCTTTTAAACAGCCAGGCAGCTGGGCATGATGGCATACACCTTTAATCCCAGCACTCAGGAGACAGAGACAAGTGGATCTCTGTGAGTTCGAGGCTAGCCTGGTCTGTATAGCAAGTTTCAGGCTAGCCAGGGCTACATAATGAGACCCTGTCTCGAAAACAGAAAGGAGGCAGCTGGAAAGAGGATGGCTCAGTGGTTAAACTCACTGGCTGCTTCTCCACAGGATCCAGGTGTAGTTCCCAGCACCTACATGCTGTAACTTTAGTCCAGGAGACCTGCCACCCTCTTCTGACCTCTGAAGGCACAGCATACACATAGTGCACAGACATACATTCGGCCAAAACACTCAGACACATTTAAAAAAAAAAAAATTTTTTTTTTTAAGGAATTTGGCTGGAAAAAAAAAACAGTGAAAGAAGAATGAGGGACAAGGTGCAATTCTTTTGTCTTTGGTGTCAGAGAAAATGCAAGTTTTTTGCAAATCAAAGCCAAGTGAAAGACATGGGTTCCTGCATTGTCCTTGTTGCTAAAAAGTTGTTTCCCCAGCCCATACATACGCATTTGGCCTTTTAGACTTCAGTGTGGGATTTTGCATTGCTTCTGGTTAAATGTTCTTGACTGGGCTCCATGTCAGTCACAGGTGGGTGATTTATGGAGTACTTGAGATCTCCTTTTTGTGTACTACTTATGGCCTCTAACACGGCTTCTCTTGTTCTTCTTCACTTCGTTCCTGATCCTCTTACTGGGTTTTATTGTTTGCCTTAGTGCTCCGAGCCAGACCTCAGTTCCCTTCCTACAGCCTTCTCCACTGCTGTTCACCCTTGGATCTCTACCCATTGCTTCCCTACCGTGTCGTGAGATTCCAGGGTGCATTTTATTCCTCTACAGGAAACAGAAATGAAGGGGTCGGAATAGTGCAGTTTCTCATCTTCACAGTTACGCTTTTTATTTCCCTCACCCTCTTCTTGCTTCAAAAATAAACTGCAGGCACCATGATTTCAAATATGTCACAGTTAGTATGAATGCTAAGGAAATAATAAATTTGCTTTTATCATTTTCAGGTCCTTTACCATGAAGATGGTAGTGTAAAAGGAATTGCCACTAATGATGTGGGAATACAAAAGGATGGTGCACCAAAGGTATACCTTTTATAGTTACGTGCTTAAAAAGAAGAAGCAGGGGGAATGGAGAGATTGCTCTGCAGTTAGGAGCATTGGCTGCTCTTCCAGAAGACATGGGTTCAATTCCCAGCACCCACATGGCAGTTCACATCTGTCTGTAACTCCAGTCCCAAGGCTTCTGACACCCTCACACAGACATACATGCAGGCAGAACACCAATGCACATAAAATAAAAATAAAATTCAAAAGAAGTGGGAGGCATGGTGGCACATCTGCAGGCCCAGGACTTGAGAGGCTTAGACTGAAGGTCAAGACCAGCCTAAGCCACATACAAGACCTTTTCTCAAAAAACAAACAAAACACAAACCAACTCAAACTCAGTATTTAGGTTTTCCCATAAACTACACAATATGTGGGTTTTAGGATATAATTAATAATAGTGGTGTTTTTCACAGTTGATAAAAAAAAAAAAAAAAAAAAAAACAGAAGCAAGCCAGGTGGCAGTGGCACACGCCTTTAATCCCAGCACTCGGGAGACAGAGCCAAGCGGATCTCTGTGAGTTCAAGGCTAGCCTGATCTACAGAGCGAGATCCAGGACAGACACCAAAACCACACAAAGAAATCCTGTCTCGAAAAACTAAAATAAAAGAAAGAAAAAAAAACTTCATAAAAGCTAAAACATGAGTCATAGTCATATAAAACAACCGTGAAAGACTCAGGCTGTTGTTCGAGCCAGTACAGTCATCTGCATTGGCACACCTACAGTTTCGTTCCTGTGGACAAGAATCATTTACTCTGTTAGCAGCAGGAATCTTTTGGGAAATGTAAAACTGGTTGCCTTCCTCTCATTCAAAATGTCAGCCTGACAAAGTACACATGGACGTGTGTTATCTGCAGCTAGTATGTAGAGTACATACTACAAAACCCAAAGAGTCACTAATGAGATTAATAATTAAACTACAGATTTAAACAGGCATATCTAGAGCCAGGCACGACAACTGTACCTGTAATCCTAGCATTAGGGAGGCTGAGGCAGAAGGATGGCTGTGAGTTTGAGACCAGCCTGGCCTATAGATGAGACCCTGTTTAAAAAAAAAAAAAAAAAAAAAAAAAAAAGATTGAAAATCTTTTGTGTAAGCCTAGATTGAAGCTGAAAAGAATTACAGAGCTCTCGAGTGTAAGGTTCATTTTCTGTCATAAGAATAAATGCAAATTCCTGTCTTGATACATCATCTGTGTTTATTACCTAGTCTCCTAACTCCATGCTCGGTTTCTTGAGGACAGAAGTAGTAGGTGGTTACCCTAGTCCTGGGTGACTGTTGGCTTGTTGGTATTTAGCTCCTTTCTGCCTTTCTTGAACAAGATTAGGAATCTAGTCTACTCCAGCATGTCTCCCTGCTTAGAGAGCAAGTGGCAGAGGCATGCAAGCCATGCCATGCTGTTTCCTGTGCAGTTCTTCCCTATATATTATGACAATTCAATTATAAATTCATTAGAAATTTACATGTAACAAGTAATAAGTAACATTACAACATCACAACAAAGACAACACAGATCCTGCCTTTCTAATATTTCATTTTTGTTCTCGTTCAAAATTCCTCAGGTTCTATGCTTTGTATTTATAAAAAATGTATTTTATATCTACATAAATATAACGCATAAAAGAAGCCAGGCGTGGTAGCACATACCTATAGTCAGATGAATAAGCTCAAAACCAGCCTGGTCAACATAGTGAAAAACAGTGAAAGGAAGAAGCCTACAGCACCATCGAGGAATGCAATGGGCTCTCCTGCCCCACCCTTGCCTGGAGAATAGCAGGGATGGTTTCTGCTGCTGTCCGCTCGCTTTTGAACCTGCTGTAGCTTGATTTTGACTCTGACATTCGGAAACAGCTCCAATCTGTCATGGTGGTCAGCTTTGCCTTCTCTTACTTGACCTTCCAGTCTATGCATATCTGTGTAGATGACAGATGTGACACAAACGAGCACTCCTCCAGAAAGAAAGAAATTACCGACCCAAGTGACAGATGTCCCATTTCTCTGAGTGCACTAAGGTAGTCCTGAGGTCATTCTTACAGTTCAGACGGAATAACTCATTGGCTGGAGTTCACAGCCAGTGTGGGCTTCACAACAAAAAAATAAAAAAAAAAAAAAAAAAAAAAAAAAACTTGGGCTGGAGAGATGGCTCTGTGGTTAAGAACACTTGACTGCTCTTCCAGAGGACCCAGGTTCAATTCCCAGCAACCACATGGTGGCTCACAACCATCTGTAATGATGCTCTCTTCTGGCCTGCAGGCAAACATGCTGTATACGTAATAAATAAATAAATCTTAAAAAAAAAACAACAAAACCTTAATGTAATCTATCTGACCACTAAAAACGAATGCTTCATTTGTGGTACTTTAGGTAAATTACATCTAATGTATAAACAATTATGAAACATTACCTTGGTATAAACCTATTAATTATATGGATATATCTGTATACACACATGCAAGCAAACTCCTAAGTAGAAAAATATCAAGAAAGATACATTTTATAAGGGTATTATATATTAACAATTCTTAAGTATTGTTCTTAAGTACATGCCATTTGCTAGATGTAAATGCAAAAAGAAACAAGTCTCTCATTGTAGCCTGCTTTTGTTTTGTGTTGAGACAGTCTCTTCAGTGTGGCCTAAGCTGATCTCAAATTCACAATCCTGCCTTGGTCTCTTGAGGAAGAATGCACCATGCTAGCTTTTATATACATATATACATACATACATATGATTACTTTTTTAGTGGGAGAAGACATTTGTTTTACAATACTATATGTTGAACAATAAGGAAAAAGTTAAAGTAAACAAAGCAAGTAGCTGAGGGGTGTGTTGAATACACTCTACTTGTGCTTAAAAGGATGTAACTAGATTCTGTATAGTCTTTAGTTCATTTTTTTTCATGATTCACAAGAAACCTATTGTTTTTCTTCTAATGGTAAATGGAAACTCAGGAATATATAGAGACAGGAAGGCCTTTTCATTTGTAGAGAAACTTTGAGCATAAGCATACTTTGCTTTTCTGGAACCAAGACATAGAATTTAGATTCTACTTATAATAGTTCTGTTAGTTTTCTTTCTAGTATATAGATCTTCTATGTCTTGTGTACCTACATTATTATTTAACTTACTTTAATGTATCAAATATTGTTACTTTAACATGGTTTTGCTTTTCAGACAACATTTGAAAGGGGACTAGAACTACATGCCAAAGTCACAGTCTTTGCAGAGGGTTGCCATGGACACCTAGCCAAGCAGCTTTATAAGAAGTTTGATTTGAGGGCCAGCTGTGATCCCCAGACTTACGGAATTGGTTTGAAGGAGGTATCCTGGTTTGTTTGTACAGTTTTAATTTTAAGTAATGGAATTTAATTTGTGTTATCATGTAGTTTATAATACTGACTGAATTTTACACTTAAAGTTTTTCATTAACTTAAAATGTTCCTTATAACTAAAACAGGAATATTTTCTGAGGTGCAAGAAAATGTTACAGGTCAAATGATTGCCTAAATTGTGTACACAATATGACTTAAACTTGCAAATATTTGAATCTTAGTATTTTTCATAGCCTGCCCTTCTAGGGCTGTCTCCTGTGCTGCTTTGTAGAATGGCCACATCCTACAAAGAGATATTTATTCAAAATTGTAATGTAAAAATATTTCATTAAATACATTCAGACATTGTATATTGATCTATAATTTAGTAAGGTTAATGTATATTTTCTTAATTTATTCTATAGTCTATTAACCCTCTAAATTTGTTTATTTTGCAATGCTATGGATTAAACTCAGGGCCCTTAATAACATTCTACTGCTGAGCTACATCCCAAGCTAGTTTAAGAATTTTAAGACAGGCGTGGTGGTATAGATCTGTACTCTTAGTACTTGGGAGGATGGGCCAGAAGGATTGAAAAGCCAAGGCCAGCCTCAGCTATATAGCAAGGTTCAGTCTAAGTAAGAGAGAGAGAGAGAGAGAGAGAGAGAGAGAGAGAGAGAGAGAGAGAGAGAGAGA
>CABHPP010148013.1:24358-41910 GCA_902168425.1 Peromyscus attwateri
TATGTATTCTCTACTCCATCCTCTGCCTTTCTTCACCTCCCCATCATCTGTCTGTCTCTTAAGTGGGCACATCGAATAGACCCCCTCTATTCCAGAAGACCCCAATTGTCTGCAGCCATCCTGTTATAAAGTCACAGTCAGTCACTAGAGCTAATGCCATTGGAAATGCAAAATATATTCTTGCAGGGACACAATTCCATTTAAAATAGATGTTTCAGAGATGATGTTATATTTTTAAAAAACTGTGTTTGTAAATAGCCTGAAATTGTATTGTTTCCCTTTTCAAGCTAATTTGTTATGCTTCCAGTGTAAACATTAAAGTCTAAGATTAATGGCCCAATGGTAGGATACTCGCCTACCATGCACAAAGCCCCAGTGCCATCCAAAGGAAGGCAGATCAAATGCTTCCTACCATTAAATATAGAGATTATCTTGTTGGAAGACGCCAACATTTGTGTGATTCTGCGTGGATCCACATAACCATGTTCCTAAAAATTAACTCACCCTCTGTGTTTCACTTAGTATTTCTTATTTTTCATAAAAGGACTCCATGTAACTGAGTATGAGGATAATTTGAAGAAATCTTGGGTATGGAAAGAGCTACATGCTGTTAGGAATATAAGGCCATCCTGCCACGGGATACTGGGAGTATATGGAGGGATGATTTACACTGGAATATTTTACTGGATATTGAGAGGAATGGAGCCATGGACTCTAAAACATAAAGGTAATTCAAATATACTTAATACCAGTGTTGATCTTAAGCACCTTTATATGGAAGAAAAATGTATGTATGGGGTGTGTTCATTACTAGGAAATGTAACTTTTTAGTATTTTGGTAGTGTTAGGGTTGGACCTGAGACTTTTGCTAAGCTCTTATCTCTACTCTCCTATTTTAAACATACTTTGTCAGAGATGTGGTAAATACAGTTCTGTCTGGGTGTGGGTGTTTATTTTATAAGGGGGGGGCGTATTTTGCGACAGGATCAAATCTGCTTCATAGTCAAAGGGTTGACATTAAACTATTTCTCCTGCCTCTACCTCCTAAGCACTGAGATTACAAATATGCATTACCACACCCATCTGAAATTCAGTATCTTTAAAAGGTAAACTACCCTAGACTGAGCTCTTTCCTTCGGTATGATGGTAGCTCCAAGTTTTTCTAATATACTACTTCAGGCCAGGCAAAGGGAGATAAAGGCAAGAAGGTAAGTTCAAGGCCAGTCTGAACTAACTAACAAGATTGCTTCATTGATGGACTGAGAGTGAAGTTCAGTGATAGGAGACTAATTAGTATGCATCTTGCTGAATCTCCAGCACCAAAAAAAAAAAGTACTGGAAAATTATGCTACTTTGGGGCTGGAGAGATGGCTCAGAGGTTATGAGCACAGGCTGCTTTTCCAGAGGTCCTGAGTTCAATTCCCAGCAACCACATGGTGGCTCACAGCCATCTGTAATGAGATCTGGCGCCCTCTTCTGTCGTGCAGGCATACATGCAGAACACTGTATATATAATAAATAAATAAATCTTTTAAAAAAATTATGCTACTTTATTAAACATCTTCCTCAAAATTGCTTAAGGCTCAGACTCTGATCGGCTCAAACCAGCTAAGGATTGCACACCCATTGAGTATCCAAAACCTGATGGACAGATCAGTTTTGACCTCTTATCATCTGTGGCTCTGAGTGGCACTAATCATGAACATGATCAGCCAGCACATTTAACCTTAAAGGATGACAGCATACCTGTTAATAGAAATCTGTCAATATATGATGGGCCTGAACAGCGATTCTGCCCTGCAGGTCAGTAACGATTTCCTTCTGTTCCTAAACATTAACAAATTTCCATTTGAAGATGTTCCCTTTCCATTGCAAGGAGACTGTTGTTTATTTAAAAAACAAACAAATACTTCTATGTTCAGCATCCTTAAGGAAACTCATGTCCTAAATGTTCTGACTAGCAGTGACAAAATAGTAGGAATTTGGATTAAGCCTAATTTGGGTGACCTATCATCTCCAAACAGCCTTCATGTCTACCCTTAGACAAAAGGATTACAGAAAAAAAATACAAATACCTGTTCTTGGGTAGTTTTAAAAAGCTGTTTCTGAAATGTCAGTTTGTATGTACATGTATATGCATGACAGCCACACTAAATTCAGTGACACTAAACTTTAAATTCATCAAATACTGAATCCCTTAAGTGCTAAGAGCTTTCAGTTAAAATTAATGAGAACTAGATCTAAATAATATAGTAGAATAAACAGCACTCGGATATATGAAAATTATTGTATGTTCAAGTGAAATTAGAAGGTAACTATTCAAGAATAAGGCCTTGTCTTGACTTTTACACTGTACTATAAACTCAGAGGAAAGGACTGGAGCTAATTTGTTTAACTTAGACTAACCCAGACAATACTGTTGTTTCTACTATGTGTTTAGTAGAAGCACTAAGTTTATTAGGATACTAATAGCAGCAACATACACCAAGACCAGATAGTCTCTGGGGGTAAACATGAAAGCCTCAAAGGCTTAGAACAAGAAGTTGTTCTAAGATTTTAATTTCCACTCACTTTTGAATTATTTACCTTTTGTTAATATACCTTCATGTATTTATTTTTATTTTACAGGGGTTTATGAATTTGTTCCTTTGGAACAAGGTGATGGATTTCGATTACAGATAAATGCTCAGAACTGTGTGCACTGTAAAACATGTGATATCAAAGACCCGAGTCAGAATATTAACTGGGTGGTGCCAGAAGGTGGAGGAGGACCTGCTTATAATGGCATGTAAAACACAAGCGCCTTCAGATACTGGCACATTTGATAAAACTATAAATGTATGCCGAGCTAACTTTTTAAAATGTTTAGATAACTTCTGAACAAGTGTCCTTAAACATTATTGAAGTAAACTTTATATCTAAAGTTGTCCCATAAAATCATGAACTATTTCTCCTAAATAAAACTTTACAAGTAAATGATGTAGCATCTCACTTCCCAACTCCTTCAGAAGCTTCAGTACCAACAGGAACTTGTACTACTGGCCTTCATAGTGCATTTGTCTTGCTAAACACAAATCTTCAAGTATAAAACCAAATGTGTATTCTAGACCAGGGAAGGACATTCAGAACTAAACACGAATAGTTTTATTGAAACATAACTATGCCCACTGGCTATACACATAGTTGTAACAGACTAGAGTAGTAGTTCTCAACCTTCCTAAATGCTGCCACCCTTTAATACAGTTCCTCATGTTGTGGTGACCCCCAACCATTAAATTATTTTTATTGCTACTTCATAACTATAATTTTGCTACTGTTATGAATCGTAATGTAAATATCTATGTTTTCCAATGAGAACCACTGGGCCAAATCATTCACAAAGCCTAAAACTTAGTAAGACTTTAAATTTAGTTTAAACATTGGCCAGAGACCATCCTTGGTGAAAATGGAGACAGAAAGATTTTTAAATGAGATTAATTGCATTTTGTAACACTTTATTAAGAAGAAACCTATGTCAGTACTTCTATGTAAACAATGATGACAAAGAATCAAAAGAAACACATCAGGGATCATATGTAGACAGTAACTTACGTTATCTTTATATAATCAATGTATAATATTTAAGCAAAGTTTAATTCTTTTTAAGCAAACATTTTTGCATACACCGCCTTCTCTTTATCTTTCTGTGCCTTTATCATTTGTTTGACTTTAAGCAATTCTGCCTGGATAGCTGCAGGGGAGAAAAGGCAATGAATTAATTTTCACAGCATCTAAAAACACTAGAAAAACAACTAACATAATGTGGTCGTGACACAACCATCCCCTGCCATAGCTATATTTTTAGCAGTAATATTTAGACCTAGTGTTACTCTTCATCTGCTTTACCGTAGAGAAAGTTCTTTCTATCATAGCTACTCTGCAACATACCCAATACAAACAATGCTTGGTCATGGTCACAGCCACATTCAGCCTAGGGAAGGAATGTCCCAAGCTTTAAAATTACAATGAATGCTTTATTTCTTACTGTTGAACCTTTGGCTAGCACTGATGTAATAGAACCTCATCTCAACAGAAAGGGTCACAGAAGCAGTACCATATTAAAAAGCTAGTAATACATTCTTGAGCAGAATTAGAATGTAGGCTCTGCACAGAGTAGGAACCTTGAACATATATTATATATTCTGTTTACTATATAATCAGTGCCTGGCCCAGTAACTGGCACTCTGCAATATCTGAACAAATAAAGATGTCAAGGTTATGTGTACATTGGCTCATGAGGACCCATTTTTGAAGGACAAAACCTGCCAATTTACCTTTATCTCCTGGGGCTATCTCCTGCGCCTTCTTAAGATCAGCCTTTAATGGGGGCAGGGAGAATTTAAGAAACATTAGACATTAAGACTTTTAAGGTGATCATCTATTATAAAACAATGAGAAAATAATTTACCAATGCTTGATCATATTCTTTTAATCCTTGCCATCCTTGCGCTTTGCGGTATAGTGCTTTGGTATTTGATGGGTCCATTTCAAGAGCCTATGAGAAAAGTTTTAAAAATCAGTATTTGTATCTCAAAGTGCCTGTTATCAACTGGCTCCAACTCACTGGAGCTAGAGCACCTGTGCCAGCCAGGAGTTTACCAGTAGAGGGTGCTGAGTGGGTGTGGGAAAGAAGGATGGGTTTCTTTTTTTTTTTCTTTTTTCTTTTTTTTGTTTTTTCGAGACAGGGTTTCTCTGTGTAGCTTTGCGCCTTTCCTGGAACTCGCTTGGGAGACCAGGCTGGCCTCGAACTCACAGAGATCCGCCTGCCTCTGCCTCCCGAGTGCTGGGATTAAAGGCGTGCGCCACCAACGCCCGGCTAAGGATGGGTTTCTTTATGAGTCTCCAGTGTGGCTCTCTGCACTGGTTTCTAGCTCAAGTGGACCCAAGTAAAATATTTTAAATAAAAGTTTACAGTTGCCTTCTAATATAATCATTGGTTCGAAGGCAGTCCAACACCTCCTGAAAACCAAAATCCAGTGATACATAAGTCACTCAACTGCCATGTAACTATTTGTCCAGCTATATTTATAGGAAATGGTGACAATAAAAGTCTACATGTGTATCACAGAATAATATTCAACCTGTGGTTAGATTATCTGAGAACACAAAATCCAAGGACATGAGAAGGCAATTATACTACAAACATGAGCAACTTTTAACAGATCTCTCTCCTGAAACAAACATTTTTAAAGCAGTATGTTTTGTTTTCATGACAGCTCTTAAGAGAGCCAATACTGAGAATTTTTTCTTAAGAGGGAGTATTACCTGCCTTACAAAAGTAAAGAGGTCCAGAACGGACAAGCAAACTTTCCTCTATTGCAGGTTCTAAATGGTAACATTTCTTGTTTTCATCCATTCCATGGACTTAAGCAAGGGGTAATGGGAAGGCTGGGACTAAAGGGCAGCCATGTGAATATTACCCAAGTACTACTATACCACTAAGCTGCACACTCAGGTCTTACTTTAGTTCTTGCTGAGCACAGGTGCATGCTCTAAGTTTAATGTGCAAAACCAAAATATTTAGTCTGGACATTTTTTTTAAAGCTATCATTCAGTATACTTGGATGGCCCAAATTAGGGCAAAGTATCTTTCCATGTATTCCAGTGGTAACCAATCTCACTCAACACCAAATAGGAACTGTCTACCCACTGTGTCCTATCTATAAGCTTTTTGAGGATCGGGCTTTAAAAAAATAAAAGCAGCCAGTGAGATGCCTCAGTGGGTAAAGGCATTTGCATGCACACCTGAGCCTAGGCTCAATCTCTGGAATTCACATAAAGGTGGGAGGAGAGCACTAACTCCAGTTCTGTCTTCTGACCCTTGTACATGCACACCCAAGTAGAAAATTAAAATACACCAAGCCCAGCATGTAACATGTCTGATCCCAGCAATTTAAAGGCCGGCAGGAAGACCTTGTCTGAGTACATGAGACCCTGACTGTACGTAGGACATATCTCAGTTGTAACCAAGCAGAAAACCCAGCACAGGCAGGAGAGAAAGCATACCTACACACATGCTTTAGTTTAGTTTTTGAGACAAGGTCTCTCTTATGTAGCAAAGGATGGCTATGACTTTCTCACCTTCCTACCTCTACAGTGCTGGGATTATAGGTGTGGGTCACCACCCTCATACCTACATTCTTAATCATTCCTGGCTCTGTGTTCATATATGTCAAGCTCATAAATACAAATAAATAAGCAGATAAACATGCTTTGAGAAATAAAAGCAGAGTACTTAGTACATATTAGGTGACAGTTAAAAAGCAAAATTAATGGATTAGCAGGAAAAGCTAACAATCCACACTATTCAGAGACAAGATGACTTAAGTCACATTTTGTCAAGTCTCATTTGGTCCCAGGCAATTAAAATACATTAAGGACCATTGTCTTTTTCTAACTATTGCCACTCCTTCCAAAGGTTTAACATCACACAGACTTACCTCCAAACAACTGTCAATTGCTCCCTGCCAATTTGACATCTTCAATTTACAAGCACCAATATTCAGTACACAGCTTAAGGCTATAGGTTGCAGTCTGGCTGTATCTGCTTTCTCAATCACAGCCTTTGAACTGTCCACGTATCTAGAGAACATATTAATAAAGGCAACATGTAACTGCACACTGCTTCTTCAGCATTATGTCTAATATTAAAGGTCCATCTGATGCATGATGGTCATAAGTTTTTGATGACACTTTTTCTTCAGATGCAAGAAATTAAATCCAGGGCTTGTGAGCCTGCTAAGCACACCTTCCTGCCACTGAGCTACACGCCTAACCCTATTTCTCCAGAGGATATTTTTTACATCAACTTTCCCACACAGTTAAGAACTAACAATAGCTCCCATATCTAATTATGTACAACTCAGGTTCATGTTATATACCTCCTAATATAAATTATGTTTAGAACCAGTATTCCTACATTAGGACAACTAAATTCAGTGGAAAGAAGCAAAGCACTATGTCGTGTTGATTTCAAAATATTATTTGTGGTTTGATACAGGTACCAGACATACCATGGTGTATGTGTGGAGGTCAGAGGACAATTTGCGGGAGTCAGTTATTTCCTTTTACTGTAGATTCCAAGGAGCTTGGGTCACAGGTTTGCTTGGCAAGTGCTTTTACTCACTGAGCCATTTTGTTAGCCACGTAGCATTGATGTAACTGTTGACTGAAAAGATCCCAGAAGCTAAGCTGAGGATCTGGTACCTATAACTTAGTTCCTAAAGTTTCCTTTCTCCAAAAGGAATTGCTCCTTAGAGAAACTGCTTATTCCTGATATAAAAGCAAAGCAGTTCTAAGAACAGCCTAAAAGCAAGTGCTAACACACTGATACAACATGTAAAAATGAGGCTGGGAGTGTAGCTCAGGGTGCTTATCTAACATGCCAAGGGTCCTGAGAACCCCCAGCACCTCAAAAAACAGGGAGGAACTTGTCACAAGTGTACAAACAATGTTTCAGTGGGTAAAAGCATTAGCAGCCAAAATTGATGGCCTGAATTTGACCAATAGGAACCCAGACAGTAAGAAGAGAACAGACTCCCACAGGTTGCCCTCTGACCTCCATAAGTACTCTGTGGTATGTGCGCCTACACACATATATAAATTAATGTAATAAAAAATAAACTGAGTTTTAAAGACCTGCAGATTTACTATGACTTAGAGGAGGAGGGGCTGCCTCCTATAGAATGTTAAAATTCAAGAACTACAGGCCTTCAACAGTCAATGTAGTAATTACACAAAGGCACTTCAGCGACACTACAACCACTGTGTGAAGGCTTCATCTTCACAGTCTCGCAGTAGCACCTATTTCCTATCTACAAAGGGGAAAATGCACAAAGGGAACATTTACAAGGCAATCAGAACGATACCACTTTAACCAAGTGCCCAAATACAGAACAGGCCAAACTGACATGTGTCTTTGAGGTGTTTATCTTAGGAAATACACAATATCACGCTACCTACATCTTCTTCCCAAAATACTTAAGCTCTTCATTCTAAAGTAACAATTATGTACTAACTTACTAGGATACCACAAAAGTATACATGGAGGCCTGGGAAGATAGGTCAGGTGGGAAAATGCTTGTCTTGCAAGCACGGGGACCTCAGTGTGACACCACCCCCCACCCGAACTCACACAAATGCTGGACAGTGGCGCAGCACTAGGGGCTGAAGAAGGACGAAGGATCCTTGAGGCTCACTGCCAACCAGTCTAGTCTAACTGGTAAGCTTCTAGTCAATAAGAGATTGTCTCAAAGGAGCTACACAATGTCCCTAAGGATGACATCCAAAGTTGAACTCTGGTCTCCACACATGTACAGGCACACACACACAAAATTTTTTTAAATGCATTGCCAAAAGATGCCTAAAGAAAGATAAGCCTGACAACCTGAGCTCAATCCCAGCACCCACACAATAGGAGAACCAACTTCCATTAAGTTTGTCCTCTGACCTCTACTCTCATGCTGTGGCACATGCATTCACACACAAAATACATTATAAATCATTTACATGAGTAAATAAAAAACAAATAAAAAGATACTGGAGATGCCAGGCATGACTCACACTGTGAATCCCAATAGGCAGGGGAGGAAGGAGGCTACACACAGAATAAGGCAGATCTTTGGGTATGATGCCAGCCTCGTCTACATAATGAGTTCCAGGCCAGACAGAGCTAAAACCCTGTCTCAAAAAATAAAATAAAATAAAATAAAATAAAAAAAAAATAAAAAGGCCACAGGTATAGTGATCAACAAGCAGCATTACCGCCGAATATCTTAGTTTGCACTCTGAACTAGGAAAAAAGAAATGGGAAAAACTTAAAACAGGCTGCATATTTGATACTGCTAATGTTATCTTCTTGAGAGGGTGTTGTCTTATTGAGATAAGTGATTCAGACTGCTTCTGCTCTTTAGCAGGTACATTATGTGCTTATATACTCAGGAGGAAATATGGTATCTACAAGTTCTTTTTAAGAGTTTTGCAAACATAAAGTTAAAAACCCATGAAAGGGTAAAAACATGTAATTGAGTCCCACTTCAACTTTTCTGGATTTTGAAATTGTTCAAAATAAGTCAGGGCAACAAAAGAAATGTAACTCTTTTGTGGGGGAGGGGTTATTGTTTCAAGACAGGATTTCTCTGTGTAGGCCCGAGGCTGTCCTGGAGTTAGCTCTGTAAACCAGGGTAGGCTCCAACTCAAAGATCCACCTGCTTGTGCCTTTCTAGTGCTGGGATTAAAGGTATGCACCACACCGGCAAGAAATGTAACTCTTCCATTATAGCTGTCTATTATACAAATAACTTGCTAAATATGAGTGATTTTGAGTTTTAGTTCAAAATAATTCAGTTTATACATTCTCAAAAGTAATTTATTAAAAATGCTGTATTACCTTAAAACCTTTGCATATTTCTTAATAGCCATCTCCCAGTTCTGAGATTTGAAAAAAGTATTTCCAATGTTTTTTAAGTCTTCAGATATTAATAAAATTTTATCTACCTGTATAAAATACAAATATGCTGGATGTTAGTGATTAATGTGACTTAACACTAAGGTTCTATCATGATGACAGGCTGATCACGCTTTTAGAACTAAATATTTTACATAAGGAATTCAAGTTTATTCGTCTCTAATACTCACATCTTTTAAGTCTATATCTGCATCCTCGGGGAAATCCGGATGACTGTCACCAGAGCCGTCTTTGGGGAATATTCCCCAGTCATCCCCGTCTTTCAGTTCTCCACAGTCTGCAATAACACACAGCTGTAAAAATATTAAATTGAAGTGAATATTTAGAGATCTTTAAGTCTACCTTTAAAGGCTGCACGTTAGCCCAGTCATATACACTGCTACTGTCACAGACTTGACAGGGGTGCATCTATCTGCTTTAATTACAGTAATTCCCTTCTATGTACATTCCAACTAATAGGACAGTGTCACTAGTCACGGTATTTTACAGTCTGGGAGTGCAGTCTTCCTGTCATGTACTGTTGGCTGGCATTCTTCCTATGAGTAACTGGATTTCTAATCCCTATGCAGTTTCAGTAGTATGTCTCTCAGAGTCACTTTGCTGCACACGTGGCGTTTAGAATACAATACAACCTGAAACACTTAAGCAGTTTATACAGGCTGTAAAAACAGGTCAAGACAGAACAAGATCTATGCCAAACTTCCAGTTAAATAGCAGTGAACTCACTATCTTCTTTCTGGTGTGTACTACAGTTAATTACAACTAACACAGAAGCTCACTGGTAGGGGAAGACTCGGGCAACCTTACAAAGATCACTTGTTAGACGCCACGGAAGCTGAAACAAGAATTCAAATCTCTTTGTTGGCCATAGCGGTTAATCCTGGTGCATGAGTAGTATTAGCAGTGACAAAAAGACTACTAGCCAATTCAAGGAAAGCCAGGTCTACCTGTTTTGAATAACCAAACAAACGTATTTCCTTTAAACTAATCTTCTTAGCCATTGTTTTAAAAAGAGTTTCAGAGAAAGTGGCCAATCCAGGCTCCTACAACAAAATATCCTAATTTCTTTCCTATTTTCTAACTAACAATCATCTGACCCTGTAACTTGCATTTCCTTGACACAGTAACTAAGCAGGCCTGTTTATTCCTCTGTAACTTTCTACTTACTTTGGCAGGTTTTTCGCCATTCACTTCTACATTTTCAAGCATCCTTGCCACACCTAGTCCTTTAATGACTTGACCAAATATCACATGTTTCCCATCCAAATGAGGAGTTGGAACTGTTGTGATAAAGAACTGAGAACCGTTTGTATTGGGGCCTGCATTTGCCATGCTCAGCAAACCCTCTCGATCATGCTGCAGAGATAAAAATCATCAAAAGAAAAAGTTAGAGGCCTTAGTCTGAATTTCCTTTTATTGACTCTTCACCTAAAATAGATGAAGTGTACGACTATTTACTCTTTCACATCAATTTCACTTATAAGTGTTTAAGTACCTTTTTCTCTGATTTTACTTTAATAAGAGGCAGGTATTTCTAAACTGGCCATCTGCAAGGGATGCTTACTCTTCAATCTTAAAGAAGATGCCACACTAAGGACATGTAGTAATTTGCTCTTTCAGTGACAGTTACTATTTTTCTGAGAACACCTATTCAGTCTTCCCACAATCAGAAATTATAATTCTTCTTTTTCACTAAACTGAGATCAGTAATGTAGTATTGAGTTTAGACAAGCTATTCAGATAAGTACTTCCCTAATTTGAACGTCTTGCAACTAGTATGTTCAAGGACAAGACAGTTTGCTTTCCTACTTTGCATAGATAGCACAGCCTTTCTGAATGCATACCTCTAGTGCATGCCTCATAACTCTCAGGTTACTTTACCCACACCTACATCTCATCAATGGAAATCCAATTCAGCTTTCAAGGTCACTGATTTTCGCAATGCCACAGCCAAGTCGTCTTTTCCTTAGGCCTCCTTTCTTTTCATCAATGCAATGGTCAGAAATACCTCAGTTATTCCTGACAGTTTTGATTGGTGCTTCCCTTTAACTGCTCACCACACAGTTAAGCTTGCTTTCTCTGGCTTTCCACTGCCCTTCCCTGTTGCTGTCCTCACTGTCAATCTGAAATCTGTATTTCAGGCCCAGACTAGCCGTTTCAGCCACCTGCAGACCCACTTTGCCTAGCTTAAGTGACCAAACCTCCTCGTGTTTCTCCTACTAACTTGATCTCAATCTTTCTCCTATCACATGGCTAAGTGTAGCTCCATATGCTTTTAATCCCAGCATTTAGGAGGCAGACAGATCTCTGTAAGTTCAAGGCCAGCCTGGTCTACACAGCAAGTTCCATCCTAAAGGTTGAACTTCCTTAATCTGAAAACCCAAGTCAGACATGTTACAAAATCTGAAACTTTTGAGCAACAACTTTCAGATATCAGATTAGAGATGCTCAACCTATAAAACCAATGCAAATATTTTGAAATCGAAATAACTCTGAAATCTGAAATATTTCTAGAATAAAGCATTTTATATAAGGGGCAGTCAACTTCTATCAAAGTTATACAACAAATATGTTCAATCTACTTAGCATTTACATGCATATTATGTATTATTATCCTCCACTGTCCCTTGTGTTTTAATCCTGACTCTGAGGTAAGATAATAAATAGCCTGTCATTCTTCATAAGCTCTTTGGTGCAGTGATAGAACTGAACAACAAAAATTCTCTTTCCAAGTCACCCTAATTACCTTGCTTATATTCCTCATTTCCAAAGACATCACTTTACTTTTGTACTTACATGTCTGTTCTTAAAACGGGAATGGTGCAATACACCCCGAACATTAACCATATCCGCTAGGTGGAAAATCCCCTGACATCCTGGATATTAGCGATGGTTTTGTTGTTCTTCAAATTCAAGGATAAAGATGCACAAGTTACCATCCTTACAATAATGAGAACATTTTTTTCCCTGGGATCAATTTTGCCATATGGCAGCTTAAAAACTCACTGGCTTAACTGAAGCATATAAAAACTGACTGTAGTGAAATAAGTACTGTATTTTTTGCCAAAATATCATACTGGCCAAGTATGGTAATGTTTATCTGTCATTCCAACACTCAGGAGGCAATGCAGGAGGATGGTAAATTCAAGACCACCCTGGATTACACAGTAAAACCCTGTCTCAAAAAAGAAAACTGTTACTGGATAAATCCTTCCCACATAAAGATGCACACTGAAGTGGGATGTAGCTCAAGTGGTAGAGAACTTGCCTAGCATGCACAAGACCCTGAGCTCATTCATGCCCAGCACCACACGCCCTTAGAAATGGTTATTTATGAATATGATTTCTAAGAAAAGCATAATCCACACCAGGCCTATAATCCCAGCTCCTAAGGAGGGTAAGTAAAAGGACTGGGAGTTCAAGGCCTGCCTGGGCTACAGTTTAAGGCTAGCCTGAGCAACTAGGCAAGACCCAGTCTCAACATGGGAAATGGGAGGAAAGGTAGCTGAGCGAGGGAGCACTTGTCTGGCAGAGAAGACCCTAGTACCAGGAGGAGGAGGAGGGCGGAGGGGGGAGAAGACAGCAATCTGGTCACACTCAAAAGGTATCTTTTTGGTGTCTTAATTCAAGTATATTTCAAATACATAATCTTTATATTAGCAAAAACAAGAATTTTTCTTTACCTTATAATGAAAATTTTCATCTTCAAATTTTTCACCATATATACTTTCTCCACCGGTCCCATTCTGATTTGAGAAGTCTCCACCCTGAATCATAAACTTCTTAATAACTGCAAAAAAGGAATATGGCGACTAGCAACTGCAACAGAAGATCTCAGCAATGCTTACTAATGAATGAGTAAGAAAAGACAACCTCCTAAGCACTTTAGTGGTGTATCGGCCTTTCTCCCCTGCTTCCTTCCATCCAGCTTCTACTCGTAAGACTTCTCACAACCTAACTCTAACAAACTCTTTATTACCCACCAGCTCCCAAGAAATTAGTTCTTTGAACAAATTCAAAAGTACCTCCCTATAAAATTACCACTGAAACACAAAGGTAAACCTAGTTTCTATCATTATATTAACTCTACTTCCATTTTATAACATGTATTAATCTGTCCCCTTCCAACAACGAATTGCTTAAATAATATTTTACTCCTTGAAACTATGTACATACTTGCTCAATAATGCCAGCGAAATAAACACTATCCCTATTAGTGTTGAACACATAATGAGGACTGAGCCCAGAAACTCATATATGCTAGGAATCATTCCAGAGATTTCTGTATACTTAATGACAATGGATTGAAACCACCCCATGCTCAGAGAACCCTAGGTTCACAGTACTCAGCATTTGGCTACACTGTAGTAATTAACACACATAACTAGCCAAGAGAAAAAGAAGCATCAAGTTAGGAGGTATCCATGTCCTGCTTCTTTGGACTTCTCCCTCTCATAATAGTTATAGGACTTACATTTCTCCTAGCAACAAAAATGCAAAAAGGCCTGCAATAAATCTATCCAAGAAGTACAAGCAAAACCCCAGCACCTAAAATATTTCTGGGGCATTATCATAAAAGTATTCTCTGCCTAACATGTCCCCAAATTCAAGACTAAAAAGCATATGTTTCTTATCTATTACATTTGCAAAAATCGTGTAGGCCTAATTATCAACTTTGTGGTTTAAGGAATGGTTCAAATGTCAAGTTCCCAACTCTAGCCAACTGCTTTTGGAAAGAAGTTTTTTTTTTTTTTTTTTTCCCCGGTTCCGGGTTTCTCTTTGTAGCTTTTCGCCTTTCTTGGATCTTGCTCTGTAGCCCAGGCTAGCCTCGAACTCACAGAGATCCATCTGCCTCTGTCTACTAAGTGCTGGGATTTAAGGCGTGCACCACCACCACCCAGCTGAAAGAAGTTTTAAATCTACTGTGTTAACTATTTTCTTATTAAATATGAAAGTAAATCAATTTAAAACATTTAAAAATCAATGTTCATTTTCTTTTTTTTTCCTAAAGATTTATTTATTTATTATGTATACAGTGTTCTGTCTACACATATCCCTGCAAGCCAGAAGAGGGCACCAGATCTCATTACAGATGGCTGTGAGCCACCATGTGGTTGCTGGGAATTGAACTCAGGACCTTTGGAAGAACAAGCAGTGCTCTTAACCTCTGAGCCATCTCTCCAGCCCCTCATTTTCTTAATAAATAGTATTTTTAAGAAAATCAAACTGGAGGTGTGTAAATCAGGGGTATAGTAATACCCTGGATTCAATCCCCTGCAATACATGAAAATTACTGATACTGTAATGTATTTATTCATAAGTATTTACTAGGGGTTGGGGATTTAGCTCAGTGGTAGAGCGCTTGCCTAGCAAGCGCAAGGCCCTGGGTTTGGTCCTTAGCTCTGGAAAATTAAAAAACAAAAACAATAAGTATTTACTGTTCACTTAGACTTTTATTACATACAAGAATAAAATGGTGAGAGCATGCAGCTCCTGAACTTATGATTACTGAACCTAAAAACTACTGTGACAGCAGTCAAATAATCTGTGTGAAATTAGTTTCATCACATATTACCAGGGTGTCCAAGACACTGAATAGTCAGACTTCTCAAACAATTCTGCCCAGGCTGTAAAACGACCTACGGTCAACTTATTTATCTGTCATGTTTTTCTTTCCCAATGAAATGGTTTGAAGAGGGAGTCAGAAGACTGGTGAGGTCATATTGTCCATTTCTCAGCAGATAAACTTTGGTATGCTCCCACAATCAATCCCATTGCTCACAGCCAAGCCTTTGATACTGAGCTAGCACCTGTGTCCAAGTATCCTTCAAGAAACTGAGTCGTTAGACCTCTCACCTAACTTTATATTCTTCTTCAGCTCCTAAGAGCAGGACTGATTTCTGCATCAAGATAATCAGACAGAGGAAGTTTAGACACATACTTCGGTGAAAGGGGCATCCTTTAAAATGGAGAGGTTTCCCAGTTGTGGATCCAGTGCCTTTTTCTCCTGTACACAATGCACGAAAATTTTCTGCAGTTTTGGGCACAATATCCGCAAATAATTCTAAAACAATTCTGCCAACTGAAGGAAAAGAAAAGGAAATCATGTCATTGTCAAAGTAACTAAATGGGTAAACAAAAAGGGGATAACTAGTATGCCTAACCAGTGGTTAACACATCGTTCAATGAGTCATTTAGCTCTCTTTTAACAACTTATGTTAACTATAGCCACAATGTTGTGTAACAGAACTTTTGAGCTTACCTCTCTTTACAAGAATTATGCATCCTTTGACTGACATCTCCCCAGTCAGTGGTACCTTCATATTACTTCTGAGTTCAACTTTAAGATTCCATGAAAGTGAGATCCTGCAGCAGACTTATTTCACTCAGTACAATATTCTCTAGATTCATCTATGCAGTCATAAATAAGAGTTCCTTCTTTTAAACGGCAGTGTTATATTCTACTAGTTATACAGCACAGTGTAAGTATTCATGCTTTGATAGACATTAGATTGGTGCTGTATCTTGGCTACTAAGAATCATGCTGCAATGACACAGATGTGCATACAAACTTCATTTCCCTTGGATATAAGCCCAAAAATGGAGCTGTTAGATCTTAGTGACATTTTTCTAACATTCCTGTTTAGTCTAAGGGAAGCTTAGACTAAATTTGAACACCACACAGATTATAACTAATTACAGCATCCAGCTGATTAGTAGCATAGAAAGGATACCATTAGTACAAATGGTTTAAAATCTTGAATCATTTAACTTATACTCAGGCTTTTAAAAAAATAAATAAAAATATTTATTCTATGTGTGGAGATCAGGGTACAACTTCCAGAAGTCAAAGGTGGCAGACACCTTCGCCTGCTGAGCTATCTCAGCAGCCCTGTATTAAGAATTTCTAATCGCCATATAACCAACAGAAGACAAATAGTACAGGAATCGTCGGGTTGCCTGGGTTTTTAATACCTTAGCAGTTCTCTGTGCTCTGTGAAAACTGCTTACTGCGGTTCGACTTTCAGTGACCCAAAAGACAGTAACAATAAAACCTTAGTTCCAAAATAAAGTGAATGCACACGTATATTTGTTTGTGTTCTGGTCCTAGTATGTCTGGCCAGCAACTCTATAACGTGTTTCAAAACAAGCTCAATTCAGTTACAAAGTAACACATCCCCCCACCTGGTTCACAAGGGCTCAGGACAGCGGTTCACAACCTTCCTAATGTTGCGACCCTTTAATACAGTTCCTAGGGTAGTGGTGACCCCAACCATAAGATTATTTCGTTGCTACTTCAAAACTGTAATTTTGCTACTGTTATGAATCGTAATGTAAATATCTGATATGCGACCCCTGTGGCACTCAATTCCATGATGCCAAAATAGCAGAAATGATCGCCTACCTAAACTGCTGCTACAATCAGGAATGAGGAAAAAGCACTAAGCAAGTCACTTTAATTTGTAAAGGACACCGCAGCTCCCGATGTATTTATTTCGTGGGCCAAGAGTCCTATGGAGTGACTAGAGCCTTGCAGGCAGATATCCAGAGGGCACCCCGAACTATCCACCACACTCGTCAAATCATTTTATTTTATAATAAATGGTGGCGCAAAGATTGCAGGGAAGTGCGACCAAATCAAAAGACAAACAAACGTTAAGGGACGCCACAATTCCTGAAGTAGAAATTTCCAGAAGCTTCCGGGAACTAAGGCATCGCCTACAAGGGAGCAGGTTCAACCTGGACTCGTGGACGCCAGGTCTTGGTCCGGGTAGGATCCAGGCTGCTATCTCCCTCCCGACCCCAGGCCCCGGGCCGCCGGACAGTCAGCGAGCCGAGCGGAACCGCAGCCGGGAGGCCCCAGGCGCGGGAGCCGCGGAGCCGGCCGCGCCGCTCACCTCGCTCCCCGCCGATGTCCACGTCAAAGAAGACCCGCGGGTTCTTGGGGTTGGAGGGCTTGGCTGTCGGGGATGGGTGCGACATCTTCACCGCAGGCGCTGGGAAGCAGGACGCGGGCACCACGTGCGCGTGAGGGGCGCAAATTCTA
>CABHPP010148014.1:0-60360 GCA_902168425.1 Peromyscus attwateri
TGCTGTAGGATGGTCTGTATGTCAAATTACTCTGATTGGTCAATAAATAAAACACTGATTGGCCAGTGGCTAGGCAGGAAGTATAGGCGGGACTAATAGAGAGGAGAAAAGAACAGGAAGGTGGAAAGAGACTGCCAGCCACCGCCAGGACAAGCAGCATGTAAAGATGCCAGTAAGCCACGAGCCACGTGGCAAGGTATAGATTTATGGAAATGGATTAATTTAAGCTATAAGAACAGTTAGTAAGAAGCCTGCCACGGCCATACAGTTTGTAAGCAATATAAGTCTCTGTGTTTACTTGGTTGGGTCTGAGCAGCTGTGGGACTGGCAGGTGAGAGAGATTTGTCCTGACTGTGGGCCAGGCAGGAAAACTCTAGCTATGTGCGGCAACAGTTGCAGCAAGGCCTGAAATAGAAAACCAATTGACATTGTATAATTTTCATGAGAAATAAATTGCATATGCACCTATTTAAAAGTCGTTATTTTGGGTGCTGGAGAGATGTCTCTGCAGTTAAAAGCGCTTGTTGTTCTTCAGAGGGTTGGAGTTCAGTTCTCAGCACTCAGGTCCGGTGGCTCACAAATTCCAGCTCTAGGGAATGTGATGCCCAGTTCTGGACTCCATGGATACCTACACAAACACACACACACACACACACATACACACACACACACACACACACACACACACACACACACACACACACCCTTTAAAAAGAGATATCATTGCGCAAAAGAGAAATTTAACTTTATCTGGCAATATTTTCCTTGTTTAAGTATCAACATAGAAATAAGACTAAACTGTACAGCTTGGTCCCAGGGCCAGATTGCAAACTGTAAAACTATAGGTCTTGGAGGGGACAAAGCCTTGGCTCTTTTGGTGTTGTCCATGTATACAGTTGGAAGCATGCAGTTGAGGATGAAAAAAATTTGAGTTGAGTCATGAAACTAAGATACCTGTCATTGAAAGCTCTGTGGAGCCCAATTTTAAAAGAATTGAATTGTAAATTACTGAATATAGTAATTATTGTAGCAGATGCACAGTAATTAGTTTGCAACATTAAGATTTTTGTTTGGGGAATTTTAAAATCCCTTCCAAAAGAGAAGAAGCTCTGTGTGCACAGAATTTTACTTGAACTCAGCAGTGTTTTCAGTGTTAATTTTCCCTTAGTGAGCCAAGGTTTTGCTCATCAGTAGTCAATGCTGGGTAAAGAGATTTTGGCTCCAGAATCAGAAAGAGGTATATGGAACACACAGGAATCATACTGACTTTTTAATGTAATGGCTAACTCATACATTGTCATAGTAGCCAGACAAAACTTCAAAACCACTCTATCATATTATAAATAGTCTCAAGGAATTGTGAAGTTTAGAGTTGGCATCTCAGGCTTAACATATACCAGCTATTGGATTATTAGCAAGGTCTTTGCTTTCCTTATTTATCAATAGAAATATTTTACCTTTATGAAATAATATAGGTAAAAGGTCATATATATAAACTAGGTGATGATTCATATTGTTTGCAGCCAGGATAGAACTTGCTCAACTTTTACAAAAAGCCCTGAAAAATGAAAACCAGTTTTTCAACATGTTTTTGAAAGGTTCTTATAAGAATTTGAGATATTCTATCTGAAGTTCCTAGGATAATGTTGCTAATTGCTTATATGCAGCACATGCTCAGCCAATGGCATGTAGTATGCAGATTACTTAAGGAACTTGGCCCCAAGTGGAATTTTGTCACTAAACAGTTGTGTGCCCCCTGGTAAGGCATTTTCTGCTTCTCCCTTCTGAGTTGATGATCACTGATGCCCCTTCTACATTTGTAGTACTACAAATTATTTTTGGTCTAGTGCTTTAAAATGATGAAATATAAGACCATAACACAGAATAAAAATTGAAACAGTGAGTTGAAAATTAAATGTATATCTCCCATATCTAAATCCTTGGCTATTAGCTTTTGTTGATTTTACTCCAGAAAACTACCATAGTATGTATGTTTACTATCACACAGTATGATATAGTATTATTCTAAGGATACATTCTGTCTTAATTTATTTTTCTCCCATATACTGCTTTTTCTTGAAGAACTTCTCTCTCTCTCCCCATGTGCATACACACACATGCACATATATTTTTATTTTGAGATAGAGTCTTACACACTATGTAGCCTTGGCTGATCTGAAACTTAACTGTATAGCCAGGACAAGCCATGAACATGTAGTCATGCTTCTGCTTTAGCCTTCTGAATGAATGCTGGGATTATAGGTGTGAACCACTTATGATCTTAGTTTATCTGCCACATTTTGGTTCACACCAAGGAAAATACAATATCTGTTATATTAGAAATATATAGACTAATTATTATTTGTTTAACTAGTCCTTTAGTAATGGACATATGGGTTGGTTTTATTTTTTTAAGAGAATGCAGCAAATATTTATGTGTACATTTCTTTGTTTTTGTGTATGGATACATTTATCTGTAAAATAAATTTTCAGAAATTCAATTACTAGACCTTATGATATACAATAAACATTTGCTAAAAATTCTCCAAGCATGATGAACAAATTTTTGTGGCCAGTAACTGCATACATGTAATCATTTCTCCACACAGTGTGATAAAAGTTGGCTTTTTGTAGAAAATAAACTTTCATTGATAGAATTCAGTTCATCCTTTATTGATCACATTTAATTTTAGTAGAAATGCCTTGATTCAGCAAATACATAATCTCATTAAACTTTTTTGTGCATGAAGTACAGTGTCAGTTATTTGGAGAAGTCAAAATTTATTAGATACATTCTCTGCCCATAGAACTATGGAAGGAGTTATACAGTCTGGCTTTAGATCACCTTTCATGCCTTATATGTTTGTGGTCTCCTTTGTGACCTTGTGAGACTAAAAACAAACAAGTTTCATGAATATTTTAAGTACGTACTAGAAATTTCAGAAATGTTTTAAGTAGGTGTGAACATTCCTTTGGGGTTTGTTCAGTAGAACGGTTACCATGGATGCACAATCATAGCTTATCCATCTCTCCCTTGAACACACTCATTAGCTGCCATCCATCCACCTTTCTCCACTGATGTTAACTGGTATCAGGGAATGGAATTGCAAATGACTCATTATACTGTTTTAACAGATTCTATAGGGTAGCAGATCCATTATTGTGTCAAATGAGTGGAAGATTATGCCGAAGTTTATACCCAGAGCAATTGAGAAAATAAGCTTTCTACTCACAGACAACAGAGAAGAGTTAGAGAGAGAAGGCAATGGGGAAAGTGGTGGCTGCATGCAGCCTATAGATTGAAATATTTAGGTACCTGAACTGAGAGGCTAGGGCAGTAGTTTGGAACATGTAGAGTGCAAAGGAGTTCCTGTGTGGATTCAGAGGATAGTTCTCATTTTTGGTATAGGGAAATAAGCACAACTAAGACTCTGTAATACTGTGTAGGCTTCTGGCAGATACTCTAAAATTCTGTATGGATGAAGAATGGGTGATGAAGCTGCTTTGTTGCATTTAATAAACATTACTTATAGGGATACCAGCCATGGGGCAAAGGAAGCCAGCCAGTAAATAAAAAATGAACCCAGTTTGAATTTCTATTTTGAAAATTTGTTTAAAAAAACTTTGACTAAAATGTTTTGGTCATACTACAATTCTAGTGATAACAAAGATGAAGTGTTCACTGGACATGGCTCCAGGAAGAGGTCCAAATTTACATTAGATGAAGGACCCATTAACAGAAGACCACATGATGACATGATATGAGTTTTGTCTTCTTGTCATCAGACGTCCTCTCTCATCTGACATCATTATTTCCACAACGGGAGCAGACACAGGAAAAAAAAAAAAAACTCCTAGTTCAATAATTTGGAAAAGAGATGAGATTTGTCATAGTATGAATGTATTATAAAGAAGCTGTCTAGTTCTCTCAATAGGACCATATTTGAAAAAAAAAATTACTGTTTAACCTGAGACTTACAGACAAATATGAGCCTCAACACTTTAATAGTCAAGAAAGTGAGAAGCTACCATCTTTTATGAAGGGGTTATGATAACTATTGTATGATTTACACATTAGAATAGTAGAGCTTTCAATTTTTAAAAGTTCAAGGAGAAAAATTTTGATCTGTCAAATAAAACTGTAAGTAGTTTACCACTTTTCTTGGGACCATGTAATTAAGACATCTTTGCTAATTGCAGCATGCCTGCCTTTGGTAATGGTGATGATTGTGGTAAATATGTAATGTGTATAAAATGAAGATACTTTTAGTGTATTTTGAGGATATGGTTATAAATGAAGTGTAAGATTACCATTTAGACTGTTTTTCCCAATGTCTAACTATTCATTTAGTGGTCTTAGGTACCTTAATCTCCTCCTCCATCCTTCTATAATTTTTGCTTTTCCTCCTCTTTCTCCTTCCTCTTCCTCTCTCTTTATCTAAACTATGATGTTGAAATAGAGATTGAAAATCATAACATCATAGTTTTTGGAAAGAGTATCAAAGTCTTTTCCTGGCATATTTCAAATTAAAAGTTAATAGACAGTGTTCTTTTTATATTAACAGATTTTTCTATTCATTTTACATACCAACCACAGATTCCCCTGTCCTTCCTCCTCCCGCCTCCTAGCCTTCCCCTCCAACCCATCCCCCATTCCCACCTCCTCCAAAACAAGGTCTCCCATGGGGAGTCAGCAGAGCCTGAGGCAGGCTCTAATAGACAGTGTTCTTGTTCTCGTCAATGTGCGGACAGATTAAGTCTGGAGATGCTTATGGATATATACAGAGGTATGTAGAAGAAGCCCCATGTGTAGTAGAGAAACAGATAAAAACTACAGGAAAAAAAGCAGATATGAATAAAACATGTGCCCAATCACACATGCTCACACACATGCACACACACATGCGTGAGCAGGAGACATTTATTTTTGTCTCTCTGTTTCCTTATTCCTTCTCCCTTTTTATATAAACCGACTTGGACTGGATTTCTACTGCTTGAATCAGAGTGCTATTTCAATAACTGTATTGAGCTAGCAGCCATTCAGACATAGAGGTGGGTATATGGAGTTAACCTTGGACATACTGACTTCTTTTTAATTTAATTTCAAAGTAGTATGGATGTTTAAGGAGTGAATCCACTAGGCACTTTGAAAAAAAAATCTAGGCTTCAGTTTCTTTGAAACCTTTTAGCTTTGGGGAAGAACTGGAGATGCCTCAAACAGAGAGTTTGACTTATAAATAAGAAATGAGCAGGGAGCAAAGATATCCTTCTACAGTGCAGAAGCTGTGTCTTGAAAAGGAATAAAAGGAATTAATTTAGAATCCCAGGCATTCCACTTTTCATCTGCTCCTAGAAACGGAAATGTGATTGAATACATTAGATAGTGAAAATACAGATTCTAAGCAAGATGAGTCTGTGGATAGATTTATTGCCTATCAATATGAGAAATGTCTTCCTAATTCCAGGGAGGGTGATGGACACTAAGGGACACCACGTTCATTTGGAGTACAGATATCAGCCACAGTTCTTTTTTTTCTTTTCCTTTTTTATCTTTCAAAGAATGGAGTGATGTAGGGGTGTTTGTCTGTGCTTCACCCCTGAAGCACCGCCCCTAGTAGGCCCCAGGTAACTGCTAGGTAACTGCCCCTGCCCGGGGTGTGGCGTGGCCGAGATGGGACCCCTCAAGAACTTAAATTCGTAAGTGCTCAACTCTCTGTCAGCTACCTCGTTGTGTTGGAGGCTGGATGCTAGGACTACATACCAGGGCAGAGCTTTCCAGAGAAATACGTTGGACCCCACCTCACCTCTCCTGGACCCTGCAACCAACACCACGTTTGTTTGTTGTAAATTGACCTAAAACAAATCCTTTTGACTGTCAGACAGACTCCATGGAATTGTCTCATTAGAGTAATACTATTCAAATAGAATCTCACCACCTTAGCATCACTTAAGTAGACCTCTACCTTAAACAACAACAACAATAACAACAACAACAACAACCCAAAAAACAAACAAAACATGTTGACCACATTGGAGGCTAAGATGTGTAACATCAAAATCTAGAGTCAGTATGCTTTAAAAACCAAAAATTTCTATGTAACCAAGGTATAGAGATGGACCCATAGTAGTTCTGAATTTTTGGAATGATCAGCATTTCAGCTTCTGGTTTCAGGATTGATCTAGGCTTTCTCTGAGTGATGAGGAATGGTTCTTTTTGTTTTATTTACTTATTTAAAATTGTTATGCACATGCGTGTGGATGTGTGCACATGTGCATGCATGTACACACATCCCGTAAACCTCAAGTATCATCCTCATACATATTATCCAGATGCTTAGAGCTGGGGTCTCTCATTAGCCTGAAGCTCACTAATTAGATAATAATGGTGGGTTAGCTAGCCCCTGGATTCTCATGTTTCTACCTCCCCAGTGCTGGGATTATAAGAGCATGCGATCATACCTGACATTTTTATCTTTGTCCTAAGGATTAAACAGGTCCTCAGGTTTGTGAGGAATCACTTTTCTTAATGAACTATATCCCCAGCCCCTCTAAGTGATGTTTTAACAAATGACTCACCTTCTGCAAATGTATAAAGGACTTACTTTTATGTATAACTGGTATAGAATATGGACAAGGCAAGGTATTTGTTGACAATGACTTTTTCCCCAGATGTTTCATAAGGAGAACCAGAGATAAGGTATTGATTCAGAGCAAAGACATATATGTTCTTACAATGATTTCATAACCTTAGGCACTGATATAAGAGGTGTAGACTTTAATAAATTCCAATGTAAGCAAATTAGAATAAACTCATGACCACCGTTCTAATATTTACCAAAACATAAGCCCTAGAAGTATCCTCAGACACCTGTGAATCCCTCTCACTGGCCCTTGTCTTCTCCTCTTGTTAATTATGGAATTCTTTCTCCTTGCATTTCTTTTTTTTAATTAAGAAAATTTTTATTCATTTTACATACCAACCCCAGATCCCCTTCTCTTCCCTCCTCCCTCTCTCCCTCAACCTTCCCCCCAAAAACACCCCCCATTCCCTCCTCTGAAAAGGCAAGGCCTCCCATGGGGAGTCAGCAGAGCCTGGTACCTTCAGTTGAGGCAAATCCAAGCTCCTTCCCCTGTATGAAGGCTGTGTAAGATGTTCCACCATAGGAGACCCTCTGCATAATCGAGACAGTCGTGTAGCTTGATCTGCTTAAGGGCGCCCCCCCCCTCCCCCGGCAGTAGGCTCAGGATCCATCCCTGGTGCATGAGCTGGCTTTTTGGAGCCCATTATCTCCTTGCATTTCTATCAGTGTTTGCTCTGTAGTTTTGGAATCTGTTTTAAAATGTATTGCATGTCCAGGGTTGTTATGCCTTTTCATGAATCAACTACTTTTATATTATAAACTGGATATCTTTTTCTGTCTGCTTTTATGATTTAGATTTATCCTTGGTTTTGAGTGATTTGGTTATAATGTGCCTTAGTGTAATTTTCTTCATGCAAAAAAATCATTGTGGTTTTTGACTCTATGAATTTATAGTTTTCATCACTTGTAGAAAAATTTTGTTCATTAACCTTCCCGTTTTGAAGATTTTCTTACTTGTGTATTATGATGCTGGATGTTCCCGCCGCATCTTCTTCTCCCTCCCCCTTTTTTTTCCTATTCTCCCTCCTGTTTATCTTGCCTCCTCCTTCTTGTCCTCATCCTCCTTGTTTTCCTCCCATGCGGTTTATTTCTGCAATTGAATTGGATTGTTTCTGTTGTTACGTCGCCGTCTAATTTGCTGCTCTTCTCTTCTTCAGTTTTTAAATGTTTTTTTTTTTCAACTAGAGTATTTTTTTTATGTTATACAGTTGAGGTTTTAATTCTAGAAGAACAATTTGGGTCTTTAAAAATACCTTCTGCTTTTCTACGTGGCGTTTAGCATATGGAGAATAGTTACAACAGCTGTTCCCATTGCCTCTCCTTCAGACTTTTAAGATTTATTTTAGTTCTGTGTGGTTGTGATTAATTGATTTCTCTCTCCTCATTATGGGTTTATTTTCCTTCTTCTTTGCACGTGTGTTTGGATGCCAGATGTGAATTTTTTACCATGTTGACTGCTGGGTATTTCTGTATTTCTGTCCGTGTCCTTGGAGTGTGTTCTGAAATTCAGGTTGTTTTGCTTGGAGGTGGTTTCATCCCATTGAGTCTGGCTTTTAAGACATGTTAGGTGCTTACTCTGAAGGTGACAATTTCTAGGACTGAAAATAGACTTCTTTATCATATTACAGTGAATTCCCTGTGAGTTTGGAGCAGTGTGGTGTGCTTGTGGAAGCCAGGCGTCACTCTGATTCCACTTGGGTGGGGCTTGTTTCGGTCCTGGGTGTTTACCTGAGCAGGTGGGCAAACCTTTTCAGATCTTTGCAGTTTCTTCTCACTTTTGTTGTTCTTTTCCTCAGCTGCTTTGGTTCCCAAGATGTCCAGCTTCATTTCCTAAAGCAAATGCATCTGCCAGGTCTTCTTCCTCCTTCATTGGCCATCTCAGAGTGGGACAATTACAATTCCTGCCCAAATTATCCCCCCTCTCTGGGGATCACTGTCCTCTCTTGTCTGATTTCCAGTATTTTGAAAACTATCTTTCCTAGGTTTTGTCTATTTTTTCTAAAAACATTTGTTAATTTTTTATGTGTGTTTTGTCTGTATGGATGTACGTACACCTCATGAATGTGGGAGTCTGTAGAGGTTGGGAAAGGTGTCAGATCCCCTGGAATGGGAGTTACTGATGATTATGAGCTTCCATGTGGGTGCTTGGAATTGAACCCTGGTCCTCTGCAAGAACAGAAAGCATTCTTAACCTCTGAGCTATTGTTTATTTTTTATTGTTACAGGGAATTTTCCCATTAGGTGGAAAGAATCTTTGTCTTGGGGAGAAGGCATTTTTTTTTTTTTTCGAGACAGGGTTTCTCTGTGTAGCTTTGAGCCTTTCCTGGAACTCACTCTGTAGCCCAGGCTGGCCTCGAACTCACAGAGATCCCCCTGCCTCTGCCTCCCGAGTGCTGGGATTAAAGGCATGTGCCACCACCTCCTGGCCAGCAGGCATTCTTTAGTGCAGTGTTTTAAGGACACCTGGTGAATGGCATCTTTTCTCATTTTAGGGTAAGTTATGAGGTAGCGGTAGATTCAGTGTGATGGAGTTACAAGGTCAGCATCTTTTTAGTAAAATAGAGAAAGCAGCTGTCAGTCAGTATTTTGTCCTTGTACGAAATCCTGCCCAAGATGAAGAATATAAAGAGAAAAGGTTTATGGTCATAGTTGTAAGGGTTCCAATTTGTAATTGGGCAAATCCCCTAGTTTTAGTCCAGTGATAAGACAACACTGAATTCCTGAGATGCATGCTGGAGCATTATTATTGCATGACCAGAAAGCAATATAAGAAAGGAGGAAGGGCCTGGATTTTTTTTATTCTCCTTGGGCCATGCCTACCATGACTCACAGACCTCCCAGTAGAACCTTCCCTTAAGGTTTCCACAAGTATTTCACACATGAGCTTTGTGGGCATTGAACAGTCACACTCAAGCAGTCGCTCTGCTTTGTAGCTGGTTTGCTGTACTTCATTTTGATTTAGCCAAAAGTATCCATCTACTCACAGGCCAAACCTATGGCCCAATCTAGATAAATCTTCAACCTTGCAGGGCAATGAAAAGTTGCTCAAAGTTTGTAGAAAACGATATAAACAAATTGAAGAAGGCTTTGATGACAATCCTTTTCACAAACTCTAGAGAACAGGAATCTTCTTCCTATTCTAAGCTCAGTATAACTTCATTTTCCCCCATTTTTATCTTTTTCTCTCTCCCTGTAGCATAATACAAGTATATGCATATCTTCACATGCGTATGGACTGATGTGTGGGAGAGTATGCATGCATGCCTACAGAATCCTGAAATTGAGATCATTAATCAATCACTCTCAATCACTCTTCTACTTTATTCACTGAAGCATGCTTTCTCAAGGTAGCACTTGCTGATCTGTTATCTGGTTAGTCTTTCTAACTAGCTTGCTTTGAGGAGCACCTCTCTCTGTCTTTCAAGGAGGAACTATGGATCGGCTTCCACACACAGCTAGCACTTATGTGAGCTTCTGGGGTTCTTTACTCTAGTTTTCATGCTTGCCTGACCATCACACGAACCACAGATCCATCCCTGCAGCCTGATTATGGTTTCATGTTTTTTTTTTTTTTTCCCAATCATGTTTGGTTTTATCCCAGGTCCCTAGGGTATTCTGCCTCGGGGTCCTGGCCCTCAGGGGTGAGCTCCCTCTCAGGGTATGGGTCTTGAGCTGGGCCTATCATTAGCTGATCACTCCCACAATTTCTGTGCCATCTTTTCTCCAGCACAGCGTGTAGGCAGGACAAATTGTAGATTGGACGGTTTGTATCTGGGTTGATGTTCCAGTCCCTCCACTGGAAGTCTTACCTGGTTACAGGAGATGGCTAGTTAGGCTTCGTATCCCCTATTGCTAGGAGTCTTAGCTAGGGTCACCCTCATAGATTCCTGGGAGTTTCCACTGCTCTACGTTTCTAGCTCATCCCAAGAAAGCTCCCAGAGTCCAATTGTCTCTCCCAATACTCTTTCCCTTCATCCTCACCCCACCTGATCCCTCCTGTTCTCATCCCCAGTCCCCCTTCAGGCCCTTCCTCTTGTCCACTGGCAATGCCATTTTTTTTCTCCTTAATTGTGATATTCATGCATTTCCCCCTTGAGTCGTCCTTGTTATTTGTTTTCTCTGGTCTGTGGGTTCTAGCATGTTTCTCCTATGCTTTACAGCTAATATCCACTTCTGCAGCAGTACATACCATGTTTGTCTTTCAGGGTCTGAGTTACCTCACTCAGGATGATCTTTTATAGTTGCATCCAATTGCCAGTAGATTCCCTGATGTCATTGTTTTTAAGAGCTGAATAATATTCCTTTGTGTAATAAATGTATCACATTTTCTTTATTCTTTGATTGGGAGACATCTATGTTGTTTCTAGGTTCTGGCTATTATGAATAAAGCTGCTATGAACATAGTTGTGCAAGTGTCCTTGTGGTATAAGCCAAAGTGTGGTATAGCTAGGTCTTGAGGTAGATTGATTCCCAATTTTCTGAGAAACCACCATATTGATTTCCAAAGTGGCTGTACAAGTTTGCACTTCCACCAGCAGTGGAGGAGTGTTCCCCTTGCTCCACATTCTCTCCAGCATGAGCTGTCACTTGTGTTTTTGATCTTAGTCATTCTGACAGGTGTAAGATGGAATCTCAATGTTTTGATTTGCATTTCCATTTCCCTGATGGCTAAGGATGTTGAACATTTCTTTAAGTGATCCTTGGCCATTTGAGATTCTTCTGTTGAGAATTCTCTGTTTAGATCTGTACCCCATTTTTGGATTGGATTATTTAGTTTTTAATGTCTAGTTTCTTGAATTCTTTATATATTTTGGATATTAGGCCCCTGTCAGATGAGAACTTGGTGAAGACCTTTTCCCAAGGTTTTGTCCTTCTGACAGTGTCCTTTGCCTTACAGAAGCTTTTTAGTTTCAAGAGGTCCTATTTCTTAATTACCGATCTTAGTGTCTGCAAGGTCTTGTTATAGGCTAAAATGACGACAAAATTGTTACTGTCCTGCCTCAACCTCTGAAACACTGGGATTACAGGTGTATACCATCACACATGGCATTTTCTTTTCCCTCTGTTCTTTTGCTATGAGAATGCTAGTTTATGAAGTATGTGAGATTCTTATAGCTTCATTTTTCTCACCTCCACAGGATCATAACCAGCTTCCTGGCTGTATGAGTGAGAATTGTAATGGTCATACGTTCTCTTTGTCACCTCATCTATGGAGAAGCCATCTCATCATGTCTTAATGTGGAGGTTCTCAGACATACTCACCTGCGTAGGATCTATACAAGGATATTACTCACAAAGTATTTGGACTCTGACCCTTCTAGCAATGTCATTTTCTAATATGTTCCTCTTATATTGCTGCTGTATTTAGTATGGGATTTGGAAAAACGCCCTAAAGTCTGGCTCCTGCCTGAAGCCAGGTGTTGACTTTCTTGATGTCTGTCATCTATCCCATTGTCATTCTCAGATCTCAGAAGGATGAAACACATTCTTCTTGCCAAATGCTTGGTAATATAATGTAAACAAGAGCTTTGAAAAACTCAATAACAATAACCTTTCATCTCAGTTATTTAGGAATCAACCAGAGGATGACAACCGGCTAGGCTCAAATTCACCTTTGCCTTGGAGAGGCTTCCTTCCTACATGGTGAAATTTAACCAGGTAAACAGAATGTCAGGTAAATGATGGGAGAAGAAAGCTGGTGGAGAAAGAAGCATTTAATTGCTCTTGTGATAAAAGCAATTTTTTTTTTTTAACAAAAAACACGAGCAAGTTAAGAGTAGCGGAGAATGGAAAAAGACTGTTTGGAGTCCCAAGTGCCTGTCCTAGCACTTTCCTAACAACTAGGCCATTAAAACATACTGGTTTCCCTCCCTGGGCCTCGGTTGTTTCAAAATCCCAAGTCTTTTCCCATGGCCTTTTGTCATCTAATACAGCTATAACAATTCAAGTGTCCAAACTAGAATAAACCCTAGGTTTTCATTAAGCCAGCATCCCACCCAAATGCTGTGGTAGGAAGCCCTGTTCCTTGGTAGGTCACCTGGGGATAGATGCTGTAAACTTGTCCAGTTCTGTCCTGTTTCCCACTTTGCTATTGATCATATCCAGAGTCACTTTTCTTCATTCAGGCAGTTCTCAGACGCACAGATATAGCCCCAACTTAGAGGTAAGCTATGGGAGAACTTTCAGTATCTTCTGCCTCTGCCTTGTTCAGCTGCTCATGGGTGCTTGGTGCTGGGCATGCTGTGCTGTGTGTCTGTCATTCCAGATTGTACCTCAGTCCCTCAGATGCAGTGTGTTTAAGCATGCTGTAGTCCTGCATTGCCTTGGGACTGCACTTACTTCCCCATTCTCAATAAAAGTGGCAGCTCTTCTTCAGTACTTTCCTTAAGCTCACTAGACAGAGCTGGTGACCCTTGGCCCCCTGCTGCTTTCCTTATCCAGTGCTTTTCTTGGTTATGGTAACAAAGTCATGTTTGTCTCCTGACATAGTCTATGGGCATAGGATTTGTCTTATTCATCTTTGTGTTTCTGAAGTTCAGCATGGGATACAAAGAGGTTCATGGCATGGATGAATGAAAATAGCACTGTAGGTAATAAAGAGGCAATTTTGAAATTTTCCGATGGGAAGAAGAGTATTCTCACTTTGAGAAGTGTGCCAAGGTTATACATTGAGAAGATGGTGGAGCAGGAATTTGATATTAGGGAGTAGTGTAGTGTCTGGCTGCCATAGTCTTAATCATCACACACCTACTGCTTCTCAGTGAAAAGAATTTAAATTGCTTTTTCTAGGGGCCCATTTTCTAGGTCTTCTTTGTAGCCTATGGGTCAGTGGCTTCAAGAGGTACTTAAAGAAATACCTGGAGCCTGAGGTTACAGAGCTCATGATTCCAGTCCCCACATGTCCCACTCTGAAGCCTTCTAGTGAATTCTTGTCTTTACCTAACAAAAACATGGAGGGAAGAAATGTAATTACCATCTTATTTATGTACAAGTCGATTGTTTTTTGCCTACTGATCAGAAAGATTATGTAAAACACAGCAAGATTCCAACAAGGTGAAGTCTATTTTCTTTTTTAACATTATTTTATTTATTTAATTAATTTTTTAAGAGTCCTCACTAGGGTCACTGTCATAGATTCCAGGAAGTTTCCAATGCACTGGGTTCTTTATGTGTTTAAATATTATTAAATTTCTGGGTCCAAATGGAAACTGAATTTTGAAGCCCTGTAGTTTCATGCACGTGTGGGATCTAAGCACCAAATCTTTATTTACGTAAAACCTTTTTTTTTTTTTTTTTTCCATAAATCCAAGCACTCTCAGAAGGAAGAGCCGGGCCTGATTCATTACCATACTTATGTATAAACTGATGAATAGTTTCAGGAGACAAGTGGTGATTTAGAAGTGGAAGATGTAGATAAGAGGAGCACAACGGAAGTTGTGTTTTCATTGGTGAATAAGGAAAGAAATTAGATTTAGTTTCTAATCTTTGGCATGTTTGAAAAGTCCTATGGCTTCTCTCAATGTCAGAGCACATTTACTAATGCATTCACCTAATCAGCATGAAGATTCCACAGTACCTGTCAACAGAGAGGCTAATGTGCTGTGTGAGATGGTCCTTTAAGAACATGCTTTTCTATAGAAGATGCAAGGCAGGCAATGGAAGGTTCTTTGGTGGTGGAGTACTTGGAAGAGGTCCATCTTCCAACTTATTTGCAGAATCATCACCTTAGTTTTCTTTTTTCTCCTTACCCCCTCTTCTCACATTCCTCTTTTATAGTATTCTATATATTTTGAAATATTTTTATTCTCAATTAATTTGATGTGAAAAGCAACATGCTGGCCTATGTGTTGTTTATATTATGCTGAGATCTGGCTTGTACAGGTTTTGAAAACCTTCCCCTGGGCACAGTGAGGTGGGTAGTGAAAGTAGGGGAGAGGAAAAAAAAGGATGGTTGTTGATCTGATGATGAATTGGCTAAGGGTAATCAAATGTCCGTGTGCTGTTCTGTAAGCACGAGGTTAATGAGACTGAAATTCAGAATGAGACCTAAGGAAGGGCAGGAATCTTCAGGGTGACTAGATAAAACATGGTTGGAATGAAAATGATCTGAGAGAGTAAGAACACTAGTGTTTAGAAACGGGATGATGGCACTGAAGAGGCCAAGAGTTAGCAATCCAGCAGCTAAGGGGCGTTGTTTTAAGGCCTTTTCTTTTCATTATTGCTTATGTCAGATTACAAAGAAGAAAAGATTAAAGTCCTTAAAAAGAACTCCCTTTTTATTATTTGAGATCTCTATGCATGCATATAATGTGTTTTGATCAAATGCATCCCCTATTCCCTCCTCTTGAATTTCTTCCCTACTCCCCTGCCCTTCCCCCGCAACTTTATGAGGTGTTTTAAAAATTTTTTTATTTATTTTTTATTTTTAAACACAGTGAGTTGGCTTAATGCTCCCTGCAGATATCCCCTTCTTCTTTTTGGCCCTAACAGTCTTTTGCTCCTTTTCCCACAATGATCTCTGAGCCGACAGGAGAGGGAATGTCATATAGCTGTTGCGTTCAGAGCTGAGCAGTCCATCTATTTTCAGCATATTGAGCAGTTGCAAGATTTTATATTAATCACCATCTACTGTAAAAAGAAGTTTCTCTGATGAGGCTTAAAAGGTGAACTAGTAGATGGATCTAAAGGTAAGAACTTCTGGGGTGGATTATTACTATGTCCTCTCTCAGATGTGGGTGCTAGCTTTAAATCTTTTGGCATCTGTTTAAATTAGAGTACTCATAAAGGTCAGGTAAGCAGTGAGGATCATGGGAAAAATATCCCATGGGATAAGAAACAGAACATAAGTGATATGAAGGGGGAACATTAATAAAGAAACAGGAAGGGTAAAATGGGGTGGGGATGGGAGGGTAGGGCAGAGAGGAATGCCATGAAGAGAGATAGCTAACACTAAAGTTCTCTGAAAGGAGCATAAGTGGAGTTATCCTATAATGGAGGATGATGCCTCTCTTAGACACCATAGATTATCAAATAAAAAGTACTATTCTAGGTATGGGTTACCTCTTTTCTAGTTGTTGGTCAGTGGGGTTCCATGGAACACCCCAAACATTAGACTTTATCGCCATTGCTCTTGGTTATATGCCAGAAACTGATAGCAAGACTCCGTTGCTGAAGACACCACATACCAGAGTCATGGAACCTGGAGAAAACAAGCTGGTAGTGATTTTGAAGATTCATCTCCACTGGATAGCTTTCATACTGCTGGGAGGTTCTATGCACCCTTCTGGGAAAGAAAAGTAATCATCCATCTTACCCATCTGTGAGCTCTGCAAACTACAGTAATAACTAGTTTGGCAAGATGCACAGTAGTGCAATGGTGCCATGAATGTTCTAGAAATAAGGGACTACTCTTTTTCAGGATTTAAAGCCAACTTTACAAAACAGAACCCATGCCTGATATTGTTGACTGGACCCTAAACCCACGGCTGGCTAGGTCAGAGGCCCTAAGGGAGAATCTAATATTATTACTTCTTGTATGTTATAGCCAGCAGGACACTGGTTATTTGGCCAGGGGTCCTTGTTAATATTGGTGTCTTTCCAATTTCAGACCTTTTTGCTGGAGAGCTGTGTCAAATGCAAACTTCAGGCCATTCTTGTTATTCATGGTAGAACCTTCTGGCATCAAATGCCTCCTCTTCCATGCCCTGACACAGTCTCTCATGCTCTCTAACCTCACACTCACGTATCTGACTTCCTGCCTTTTGACTTTCTTGGTTGTTCCTAGGCACTACTGCCCACCAGAGCCCCTGCTTTCTGATCCCTTCATGAGCAGGTTCTATAGACCATGAATCCTCCCTGACTTCTATGAGGCTTTGACAGATTTCCACGACCAGACCATTTTCACAGCTCACAACTCCAAATACATATTCCTAAAGCTGAATTTTACCAGCTATTAAGTTATTACCCAGAAAAACAGGACACCAAAAATATGCAAAATTTTAGTTTAATGTAATAGGAATATTTTCCCACATAGGGTAAGTAGATTATGGCTTAATATAAGCCCCAAGGGAACAGATGGGATCCTAGAGAGATGTCCAGATTTGCCCTTGGTGCTAAAGCATAGCTAACACACCAAGAGGGACGCATTAAAATTTTAAACCATTTACTTCAACACAATTACTGGGACAGATTTTTTAAATGAGTTTTTTGGGAGCATCACCACAATTCTGAAGGGGAACAGAAAACATTTTACTACTTTGCTAAACAGTTGGTAGAATTTAGACTTGTGGTTGCTGCTTTAAAAACATGATTATTGGAAGTTATTGCATAAAGTCTCTAGTTGCTGGCTTGTCATTTTTTTTTCTTTTAGGCTGGTTAGCCTGCCACTGGGCATGATAGTGGGTTTTTTTTTTGATGTTATAGAAAGTCAGGAGGAGGAATGGATTGTAAAGAAGGCAACGACAGTCCGATTCATCAATAACAGCCTGCTCTAGTTTCCTTTTGGTTGTGCATAGAATTCTCTGACCAAAAGTCACTCATGGAAGGAAAGGATTTATTTGAATTATTCTTCCAGGCCACAGTCCATCAATGGGGGCAATCTGGATAGGAACTCAGGCAGGGGCTTAAAGCAGAAACCATTCCTGATGCTTGCTGTCTTGCCCAAAGTCTCATGCTTAGTCAGCTTTCTTATACAGCTCAGGACCACCTGCCAAGGGAATAGCATTGCCTGTAGTGGGCTAGGCTCTCCTACATCAATTCTCAATTAAGACAACCTACTACAGACACGCTCACAGGCCAATCTGATATGGGTAATTCCTCAACTGAGACACTCTTCTAATGTGACTGTAGGCTGTGTCCAGTGGACAGTTAAAGCTAACTATGACACAGCCACAAAGGACATTGCTTGTGCCGGGCACTTATTAGATGTTTTGACTTCCACAAGATGTATTATCTTCCTTAGTCATCATAGCAGCTATTGGGGACAGGTGTTATCTGTTCTGTAGATGAGTTTTAGCAAAATTATATATTTCATTTTCCACAAGAGATAAGATACAAGCTAGTGTTTATTGATTTGGTGAATAATGGGGCAACTTTAAAACTTGGGTCAAATTCAGTGTAGAAAAGTTTTTTAGGTCAAAGAGGCATTTTCTCTGTAAAATTCTACAAGTAGATTCATACTGTATTTTGTGAAGAGGGAGGTAGTTCTAAATCTGCTATTCAAAGAAATAAATCCTGGTAACAAAGATGAACTTTTTTTGAGCCTGTCCTGGAACTCATTTCATAGTCCAGACTGGTCTCAAACTCATAGAAATCCGCCTGCCTCTGCCTCCCAAGTGCTGGGATTAAAGGCGTGCGCCACCACTGCCCAGCAACAAAGATAAAGACCCTGAACCATTTTGGCTGCTTTCAATCCTGTATTAATACAAAGCTGAAAACAAACTGTTCATCATTCCCAGAATGTTGTCTTATTACCATCCTACTGCATCCAATTACCACCTTCAACACATGAAGAAACATGTGACACATGGATAGGATAATTGGAGCTGGTCTTGAAATCTTTCAGGAAAACTATATGAGAGAAAGAAAGAGAGAGAGAGAGAGAGAGAGAGAGAGAGAGAGAGAGAGAGAGAGAAATTTGGAGTCATAAGCTATTGTCAACCAACATGTGCATGCTGGGAACTGAACTCTGGTCCTCTGGAAAAGCAGTATATGCTCTTATCTGCTGGGCCATCTCTCAAGCTTTTTAACTTATGATTTGTTAAAATACTAAATTATGCTTTATTGATGCCTGCTTCAAAAAGAAGCTTCTCTGACCAAAGTTAGGCGCATCCCAAGTCTATGGGTATAAACACAAATATTTTGAAGACAATTTGACAGTATGACCATTTAGTAAAACAGCAAAGAGTAGGTTCTATTCTAGGGCCTATGACCTCCCAGGCATGGACTTTTGACTAGGGTTACAGTACCAGGCATGTTAATCTCTCCTGTGGAGCAAACCTCAAATCCAATAAGAAAGCAGTGAGTTAGCTCACAGCAGTTATGGCACTATGGTACCAGTGGTTGCAATTCTTCTGGCAGGTTGTTATTGTAGCATGCTGGGTACAGTGCTGGGTAAGACCATTGATGTCTTTTCTCCCCTAGTCTCCTCTAAAGCTCTTTCTAGCACTGTGAATCTAGCCAGCAGGAAGGAAGTTTCCAGGTCAGTTTGAGATTGAGCTTCCTATGTCCTGCAGCCAAAGTATGTGATGTCTTCAGCAATGTGGTTTTTACTTTATTGAATAAAAGCAAATCTGTGCTAGGAAAATTCAGTGAAAAAATGAAAAGTAGTTGAAACTAAAGAATAAAATGGATTTCCTGATACAAGTATAGAAATATTTAAAACTTTTTAAAAGTCTTACTAATCCTATTAAGTTTTATACCTGTGTTTAGTTTGTATAGAAACTGCTCTTAAGACTAAATGAGGCAACTTGATAATTAGAGATCATGCCAATGTTTTTGGTTACTAAGCTACCATTTGGACCTCGTCACCCACTCATCTTATCCTTTTCTTTACTCCGCTGTGTACTTATTAATTTATATTTTTCCGCAAACAGTGCTCATAACATTTTTTCAGGTTTTTGGGCTCCACTCATTCTGTAATAACAATTGTACACAAATTCAGTGTCTTGTGTATGTCAGACACAGTGCTAAGGATATGTAGACTCTGGTAATGCCCATGAAATAGTAAGTCTCGTGAGGTAGGGGACTGTGTTTCCATCAAGCCTTGTGTATTCAGACAAGGCAGAGAACAGTTAGGCAAGAAGAGATGGTACAAGTGTTTTTAGTTTTTAATGACTCTGTTAGGTAAGATATTCATGACAAGCAAGAAAGGCATGGGACATTTCCATGTTCTTTCAAGACACAATGTTGTACATAGAGAAAGTTGTTGGTACAGGATGGATAATGGGCGGGGTTTTGAATTTCCCTGCAAGGTCAAAAAGGACTCTAGATTTAATTGCTTCTAAAGTAGGAAGTTTCTGTGGTGTTCTCTACCTGTAGGCACATTGCAGTCTTGCTTTTGCTAAAGGTCCATCACTGGAATATGACAAGCAAACTATGATGAAAGTATTTGTTAAATGAGTTAGTAGTTGTGGACCTGGAACTGTCCAAGATACTTGTTTTTTTTTTTTGTTTTTTTTTGGTTTTTTTAGACAGGGTTTCTCTGTGTAGCTTTGCGCCTTTCCTGGAACTCGCTTGGGAGACCAGGCTGGCCTCGAACTCACAGAGATCTGCCTGCCTCTGCCTCCCGAGTGCTGGGATTAAAGGCGTGCGCCACCACCGCCCGGCAATACTTGGTTTTTATGTAATGAATAATGATAAAGCATCAGTCTGAGAAGCAGTGGAAAGAGAGTGGTCAGACGTTAGAAGTGAGCACACCGAAGACTAGAGGACTGACTCCCTAGTTAATTAGCCATGTAACATTGGAAAGGATGGAGAGCTTAGATTCCTAGTCACCTGATACTAGGGTCACATGAGATAATTTCTGCGGGTGTCTCTTATAGACTCCCCCAGCTATCCTGTGATGTCAACTATCTCTATGAGTAGGTAAGTATTAATCTAGGGCAGAATGAGATAAGGTTGTTTTCATTGCTAATCATATTTCTTCCTTTTAAAATATGGAATTGTGTTTACTGGGAAGTACACACTGTGTCTTTTTTGACATATTCTTTGAAATGATTCTATCCTTTCCTGAAGACTTGTCCTGTATGGTCCTACTAGAATTCTTAATAAAAAGTCTAGAGACTGGTTTGCCCAAACTGTATCATATTCCTATTTTGGTATAGTATAAATTTATTTTCTATAATCTGAAATCTTTCTTGGTTTTATTCAAGTTGGTAAGATATTAGAAATAGATCCATCCAGATATATGCCAGGTTCTGGATTTGACCCTACTGCCAATGACACACACACATACACACACATACACACACACATACACACACACACACACATACACACACATACACACACACACACACATACAAATACACACATATACACACACATACACATACACACACATATACTCATACACACACACACACACACACACACACACACACACACACACACACACTGGACATGCCTCTTATTGTTTCTCAGTAATTAGCAAAAGGATATCACAGAACAAATACTAGACACTGGGTTAGCAGGAAAATGAGTCTTCTTTATGATTCTGACTGTCTTGGTGTATTATTTAAAAGTATATCATAGTGTCAATATAAACGAAAATATGGAAAAGCCAAATCTCTGATTAGGTGTCTACTAGTTATGAGCTGAATTTGAATAGTCCATTTTCTTTTAGATGCTTGTTTAATAAGGCACTTAACATGGAAGACTTGAAAAAGTTACCTTGGAGAGAGATTTGTGGAAGGATACAAGATGAAAATATTTGGCTCAGTGAAGTGAGGAATTTCTGTTTCCATGCTGCTTTGGGTAACTGAGGATGAAAACTTCAAGAAACCATAAAGAGGACTGAATTATGCTTCTTAAATTATGGGAAATAACTTATTGATGAAACAGGGCTTGTAACTTCAATGGATTCTACAAGCCAGATCTAAAATGCTAAAATCCCAACAACAGTGAATACACTAATTACTAAGCCACACTGGTCCCTAAAGTGATGTTGTATTTGACACTGTAAAATTGTTGATTTAGTGATCATTAAAGTATTGGAAGGTTCTAGAAAACCCAGCTTTGTAGTTGCTTTGATGAAACCAAACTGACTAGAAAGATCTGTTCTCCTATTTTGTCTCTTCAGCTTGTTTCCTGTTGGGCAGAAGGACAGATGTGCGGATATGAATGTAAACCCCCTCTGGCAGCTCCCATAAAGGAAGAATAGTTTGCAACAAAATGTGGTGCACTTCACAGACATCTTCTGTGCTTGCATTGTGTATATTGTACAATAAGTTGCTTTATAATGCTTTTTGTTGTAGCACTAAAAAAAAAAAAGCCCTGTGTTCATACAGCATGGGGTTCCATGCAATGGCTTTAAAGCATCTAGACAATCCTCAGATGAAAAGGCAAAATAGACTATTTCTTAATAATTTCTTAATAAAGGATTTTGTCTTTACAGATGCAGGTATGTTAGACTCTGAGGTCTAGCAGAAGGAGGCCTTTACAGTTGACTCTGCAGTGTCAGTTCTCAATGCTCATGCATCAGTCTTTGTCTTGTGAGAATAGGATGCTCAGCAGAGCGTCCAAGGCACCATGACTCTGTCATTCAGGAACAGTGATACTAATATTAGTCATGATAAAATTCAAGCTCTCACCTATGGCTGACTGGCAGCTTCCTGTTGAATTCCTCTTTTAATGAGGCTGAGACAAAAGTCTGTTCTAGAGCCTAGATTTGCACTTCCAGGGCCTCTGCCCTTGTCATTCATCCCCTCTTGCCGATTCCCAGAAGTGCCTTTTTGCACTTCTGAAGTGGACTTTTTTTGATATGCAGAAACATCAAATTCTTTTCCCTTTCTTGAGCTATTCTCTGAGTGAATCCTAGGGTGAATCCAGAGCTCTCAAACAGTTTCTCAGTCCTTTCGGACCCAGCCTCTCCTAGTCAAATGTGTTCTTACCAGGTTTAGAATCAGAAGCTAGAGCTTTGGAGCCATGGCTGTAGCACAGAACTACTCTGGTGCTGGGGACAGCTGCATCCAGTCCCTGGAGGAAGCCAGTAACCAGCTCCTGTGATCTTGTGGTTGAAATGGAGTCTGGGAACAGAGGCAGAGCCAGTTAATGGTGAATTTGCTGCATTGTATCTAGATACAAAGATTCCCAGACAATCTACCATCATTCTTCTGATAAATTCATTTTGCTAAATATGAAGTTCCTGTTGCTTGTAACTAAGAACCTTATGCAAAAATGCTCAGAAACCAGTTCAAATATATCATCTCTATAGCTGCTTTGGTTCTTTTAGAGTGTGTTTATTCTTTCTCCTATGGACTCTCTAGTCCTTGGTTTTACAGGGATGTCGTTGCTTGTTTTAATGGTCTGTGCTGCTCTTTGCCCATTCAGCACGGTACCTGAAGCAAAGAAGGTTTCTTTGTCAATTTGTGTGCTTTACAGGGTAGCCGCAGTGACTGGCACACCCACTCTTATTCATGCACATTAAAAATGACCTAATGTGAACGATCTTTGGGAAAGCCAAGATTCTACCTTGTTTAGCATTTCTTACTTAAAAGTCACACCTTGATTTATAAAAATTGTTTGCTTTGAAGTTTTTCATACAGGTATATATTGTGTGTTAAACATATTCCCTCCAAATCCCTCCCTCCTCCCTCTTCTCATTCCTTCACTCTCTTGTTAGTCTTCTTTGTCCCACTGGAACTCCTGGATTTCTACTTTCATGTCATCCACCCATCCATGATTTTATGTATATATTTAAAATCCAGAAACCACAAAGGAGAGAAAACATGATATTTGTCTTTCTAAAATTCACTTAATTCAGTTAATATGACAATCTCGAGTTGTTTCCATTTTCCTCCAGATGGCATGAATTCATTGTTCTTTATGGTTGAAAAAAATCCATTGTGTATGTATTCCACATTTTTCCTACCAACTCCTCTGTTGCTGGACGTCTAGGTTGGGCTCAAGATTTAGCTAATGTGAACAGTGCTGCAATGAACACTGATGTGCTGGTGTCTCTGTAGCTTGCAGACTTGAAGCCCTTTGGGTGAATACCCAGGAATGGCGCAGCTCAGTGAAATGGAAGATTTATTTATATTTTTTTGAGAAGCTGCACAGTAACTTCCATAGTGGCTGGGCTAGTTTACATTTCAACCAGTGGCATTTAAAGGCTCCCTTTTGCCCAGCATTTGCTGTTATTTGCTTTCTCAATAGCTGCCATTTTCAGATTCACACTGGGTTCCTAATAGTGTATACTCACTCTTCCTTTATTTCCAGCACTCTTGGCTTTTACTGTTTACTGTCTTGGGAACCACTGCAATACTTTCTTAATAATAGGCTTGCCTGACCTTGTTGAGTGCCACTGTGTCAATTTTCCCTTTTAAGAAGCATCAAGTTTTAACTGATTGCAGTTATTGTAAAAAGTGAGATTCATGAGACTGAAGCAGAGAGGAGTATTTTTAATTTCATTCCCTAATTCCCTGTAACAGTCCCTTACAGGAAGGTGATACTGCTGCCTTGCTTTCTCTGTGTACGGCTATGAAAGTGTTTTAGTTTCTCAACTGTAGACAGAGGGATATTAGATATTATTCATTGTGGTCCCTTTTCTATAGTAATGAACAATAAACCTTTTAGTGGGTTGCAGGATTATCTGTCTTCTCCAACTATTTCCCCTTTAAAAAATATTGTCTATTTTATATCCAGAGTTAACTATTCTTCTTGATTACATGAACAGATTTCTATTGTAAGACTTATCATCCACTCTGTCAATATTACTCTATGACTGTAATTTCATGAATGTATTGACAAAGAAATCAAGTGAGGGGTGCATTTATAAACACTATTTATATATCTAACTAAAATGTTAGCATTTCAGAAGCCCAGCCCCCACCAACCAAAAGTAAAGCAGGTTATCACTTGGATGACATGGTACAATTTCACCTCAGTGTCCTCTCTTAATTAATTTCAAGGTAAAAACCAGTAGGGACCATGGAAAGGTGAAATAAAAATAAGACACTTCACGCCTGTTCTATTTTTTTCCCCCTGAATGCAATATCTCCTAAAATTGGAAGTCAGAATCCAGGTGTTAGCACAGTATTTGCCTCGGGAGATGTGAGAGTAGAGGTCATGCTGTAGAAGGCCACTAGAGCATGAATATTGCATGAGGGATTAATTGCTAAGAGCATGTGAGAGTTATGACAGTAATATGCAGAGTCGGAACAATCACCATTGTGGGAAAACGGTTGCATGTCTCTAACACAGGCGTGCTCTGAAACAGTGATGACAAAGCTGAGAGTTTCTTTCCTCAGAACTGGTAGATGTTACATAGGGAAATCATCAGTGATGAGCTGCATTACGATACTTCACCACAGTGCTTTACAGTTTAAATTCTGAGCGGTATGGTAATTGAGTCCCCATTTAAAGCATAGCAGAGGGAAACCTTGAGGCATGTCCAAATTTAGTGGTTTACCTTCCAGTCAAATTTGCTTATCTTGTGAATTTATAACAATAATGCTGTACATTGGAGATCTACTTTATCATCTAAAGCTCGAGGCACAATTAAACCCTAAGCACTAAGTGGTAATTCAATTATGTTCTTTTCATCCTATTTACTAAGGCAGCAAATTGAAATCATTCATCTTAGAACAGTGTTTTTCCCTGTGGGAAAGGGGACATAGAAAATGCTCCCACCCCACAAAAACCATCCAGGGGATATATAAAAATATTTAATATAAAACTTTAAATTAAACACTATGAAAAATGTTACTTTTACAATGTAAACCATGGCAGAAAAACTGAAAGGAACTTCTTGGCTAATCAGCTCTGCTCATCTGTCAGGGATTCCACTATGGAGAGGAGAGTACAGTTTCTGGATATAAAGTGCTGAGGCAGAAGCTCTAGGCATGGGAGGAGATCCTTATGTTCAAAAGTGGGCTTAAGTTTAAAAAAGAAGGTAGCTGCATCATGGTCCTATGACAAGGGTCCTGAGTGGCAGGTCTCCTATAGGGATGGAATGCTTACCCTCCAGTTAACTGGGAAATTCAAGGTAACAGACTTTCTGAGCAGTTTACTTAAGAGAAGAGCTACTACCCCACATTCAATCCCCCTCCCCTTTTTTTTTGCATGGACTATTTTGGGTACTATGTAGACCTGACCTTTATGAAATGGTCTGTTTGAGGTCAGAGGAATCCTTTATGGTACTGCAGAATTCTGTTTAGTTTGCTGTGGCACAAGAAAGAGGAATTATCAGAAATAGATGGCCCTTTTGATTTGATTCTGAGCAATCTGGGGTAAGAGAGTGTTGAAGTCTATTACATCTATTTTCTTGCTTTGCTTAGAGGAGGTTCATAAGTAAGAAATGTTTTTTTCATCATCTTTTCATTTCTCACTAAGCTTGTTAGAAGATATGGCATTCAGAAATTCCACGCAAGTGTTAAGCATGTCCTTTGTTTTAAATCTTGCATGGTGTAAGGTTACAAAACCATCCAGGGAATTTGAGAAAAGGAAGAAAAGGCTATAAGTCATAGTTTGAGGAGTATTTTTTTATTTTTCTATATTTTCATTGTGATCCCAAGATCTCATGCTAACAGTGATATATATATATATATAATATATATTTATATATATATATATATAAAATCTTTAATATAAGGTTCAATATAAGGCCCCAAATCCATGAACTTGTTTCAACTGAGTTCACAATCCAAATATTGCATTAACTTTGAGAATATGTTTTTTTAGGGGCTGGAGAGATGGCTTAGTGGCTAAGAGCACTTGCTGCTTTTACAGAGGATCTGGGTTCAGTTCTTAGCACCCATCTGTAGGCTCAAAACTACAGGAGTCACTCCAGTTCTAAAGTTGCAGGACCCTCTTCTGGCCTCTGCAAGCACCAGGTATTCACATGGTACATACATTAAAAAATAGTGTACTTTCCCCCCTTTTACAATTTTAATTGGAAGAGAATTCTGAAAGTAAATAGTTTGTAACTAAGTGTCAGGTGTTTTTGGTAATTGTTAGAAATTCTCACTTTGATATGGATATAGACCAGAAATGAATCCTATTATATGATGCAATAATACCAGGCATGGAAAGACTCTTTACTTATTGCTGGATTTTTCTACTTAGGAGGGATTTGGAAAAATATTTAAGAAGCCAGAAATATCAATAAAGAAGTTAAAGGATCTGAATTCCAACATGGAGGCCCCTAAAGAGATAATGCTTACATACTCAGGAGAGAACAGGAAGCTTGGTCTGCCAGGCGAGGGGTCTAGCCCAGTATTTACCACCAATGTTCTGAAGGATGTTAGTAGGTCTTTCTGGAGAGTGGATGTTTGTGTGACTCCTTATGTAAGTGTCAATCATCCTGACAGAGGCATGACTTCTAAGCACTTATTGAGACAGACACCATGACACAACACAATGTGGGGCTAGACGCCACTCTCCAGTGCAAATGTGTCTCCTTATGTCAGATTTTAACAGAATAAACAGGAAGCTAGTTTGTGGAATGTTCTAATGATTCAGACACACAGCAGTGTAATAAAAGATGCATTTCTCACAATGCTCATTCAAATTTTCATGAGATAAAACACTATTTGATTACGTGGTAGATAGGCTAGCTTTTTTTTTCCTACTTAGAATGATACTACAGAATTTTTTGGAGAAGTAATCTAAGAATTGTCAGCAAAAATACATGAAGGAAATATTATAGAAACAGATTGAGAAACTACTGAAGCAGAATTTTGTGATGCTATACTTATTTAAATATCACTTAAGCAACATTTGTAAAAAATTCAATTATCTAATCCCAGTTTTATTAGTATTTCATTTTTGGTGAGTAAATCCATGTTGAACTTTTACTATAATTTTCTATTTCAAGTAATTTTTCTATAAAATGAACCCTGAATTGCATAAGCACCCCCACCAGGCTTTGTGACTATGAATGCTATATTAATCTGTAACAGGAGCTCCTGGACTCGTTGTATGTGTGTTCAGAGATCTGACAGGCCCCAAAGATGGTCAATGTCAGTGTCTCTGAGGCACTGCCTTGGTGCTGTCTGTAGTATTTTGGGTTTAACTGTTTCCCATTAGCAAGTCTGGGCCAGACTGGGGCGCTGACAGGGCTCATGATTAAGTGGTTCATCCACTACTCTATTCTCAGTTCTGACCAAAGATTAATTACACATAAATTATCAAGGAGGAAATAAATCTTGTTAATTCAAGTAAGTCTAAATAAGAATAAGCTGTCCTTGTTCTTAGAGAAAATAACGGCAAACAAGGTACAGTGGGAAAAGATGTGAAGACTTCCATGTATTAATAAAAAGAGTCATCCTGATTCCATGGGCTATCGTTGGACCTCAGCTCAGTCTCACCTTGACTGTCACCCGAAGTACATCTAATTGCTGTGGGATGGTCTGTATGTCAAATGTGTTGCTCTGATTGGTCAATAAATAAAACACTGATTGGTCAGTGGCCAGGCAGGAAGTATAGGCGGGACTAACAGAGAGAAGAATTGAGAGAACAGGAAGGCAGAGGGAGACACTGCCAGCCGCTGCCATGACAAGCAGCATGTGAAGATGCCGGTAAGCTACGAGCCATGTGGCAAGGTATATATTTACAGAAATGGATTAATTTAAGATATAAGGACAGTTAGCAAGAAGCCTGCCACGGCCATACAGTTTGTAAGCAATATAAGTCTGTGTGTTTACTTGGTTGGGTCTGAGCGGCTGTGGGACTGGCGGGTGAGAGAGATTTGTCCTGACTGTGGGCCAGGCAGGAAAACTCTAGCTACATCTAACTGCAACAACACTCAATAGAGAGCGCAGTGTGTCACTTGGCTGCTGTTTGTCCTCAGCATGTAACAGTGGCACACTACTTTTGCTCGCAGGGAGTGGTTTCTTTGTAACTCGGTGAGAACTCAGGTTCCTCCAGTACGGGTATCAGCCTTACCTGAACATACACAATGACCAAATACGGTAAAAATAGGGAAGCTACCCAGTACAGCTTGAGTGACTATAACTCAACTCTTTCTCAAGAGAGAGTCCAGCAAAGCAAGGACAGTGTCCTTGTCATGGGTCCAAAGGTGACTGGGAGGTACTTCTCTTCTGAATTCTGGGTTCCGCTGTGCTGTACCATGCACCCAGAGGACACAGAGCAGCAGTAATGCCACCTCTCTTGGGAACACACTGTAAAGACTGTTTACCTCCACACTCACACTCTAACTGAAGTTCCATTCAACCCGCTCCTTTTGTCTTCTCTGATTAACCTTACTGCACTTCTGATAACCATTTTTCCTTTGTTGCTTGCATTGTACTGGTTATTACAGTGTCTGGAACTAGAAAGATAGTGGAACACTTGAAGAATTGATGATCAGGATCATTTCACATAAATGATAGCAAATGAAATTTTATTAGTAATGCTATTGTAAAACTGACATAACAAAGAATAATAATGCCTATGTCTGTTAGCGGGCACTCTGAACATATTTTTCTTCACAAACACTTAGCAATGTGGCTTTAGTTATTTCTATTTAACTGTTTGGAAAAGTGGGACTCAGAAAAATTAGATAATACATTCAAAATAATGAAGATAAGATAAAAGAGACATTTCTGGTGGGAAGGATAGATATAAGTGTTATGGTAAATATTATATTATTTCTTCATTATCTAGTGAATTAATAAGAGGTTTCATGTAACATATTAGTAACTCTTTATTAGGCTATACATGTGATATGTAACTATATTTAATATGCCATATTATATATGACATCAGGCACTGCCACTGAGACACTGATAAATGCCCTCCTCAGGGTATTTCAGACCTCTACACACACAGGTAGGAAGAGAAAAATCTAGAATTCCTTTTCATAAATTAGTATAGCGTGTTCACACTTACAAATCCTGGTTTTGTCTGATGCCTTATACAATTCAAGGTGTATAACATAATTTGAGCTTAGGAAGGACAGAGGTTTGTTTTATTATTGTATTTCCAAATCCATGTGGAATTTAGTAGTTCGATGGGCCCATTGCTGGACCCTAAACCCCTTCCTGGGTATTTTGCCTGGGGCTTGAGACTGGTGGAAATTGCAGGTTTGATTTAAGGAAACTTTGTTCAACTGCATTTGAAATCTCTAACATTCAATACAGAGTACAAAGGCACCAATTAGTAAGGGTGAATTTTTATTTCCTATACAGAATAGACATAAATTAACTCTGTAAAGGGAAAGAAATGTACTCATGAAATAGGTTATATGTTCACATTTAGCAATCTATCCACATATTCAATGATTAGATTTTAAAACATTTATTTGTGTGTGTGTGTGTGTGTGTGTGTGTGTGTGTGTGTGTGTAAGTGCCCTTGGAGACTAGAAAGGTTCATTAGATCCTTCAGAGTTGGAGTTACAGGCACTTTGAGCTTCCTGATGTGGGTGCTGGAAACTGAACTCAGGTCCTAGGCAAGAACAGCAAAGCACTTTTAACCCTTGAGGCATTTCTCCAGCCCCCAGTTAGTTCTTGGGTGTTTCAAAAGTGTTTTTATCTTAACATATTTTTTTTTCTTGAAAGCAAAGACTGAGTGAAAAGCTTGAAGGCAGGTGGTTTGTTTAAGAAATGATCCTAGAAATAGAAGTAAGTTAGGACGGGAACAAATGAAGAGGAAATAACGAGAGCCAATACAATGAGGGCCAAACAAATGGCCACTGTTGAGGGAGTCCTGAGCTGTTAGCATCAAACATAGTTAATTGCCATCTACATCACAGAAAGAAGTACTTACCCATCAGCTGATTCCACAAAGATAGGATTGATTCCACAAGAAATTGAGTGTCTAGTAGTTCTGGGTTATAGGTGTGTGTGTGTGTGTGTGTGTGTGTGTGTGTGTGTGTGTGTGTGTATAAAAGAAGGGAGTCTGAGTGACAAAAGCCTGCAGAAGCTGTCTTGCTGCTACAGTGTCTTGGAGAAGAATTGAGAAGACATCTCGTGTTGAGGAAGGAGTGGTAGATACACTGTGATAGCTAAAAATGATATCACTACCAGCTTATGGAAAAGAAGAGAATAGAAAATCTTCAGCTACAAGAGCATGCCCCATAATTTCCAGAAGATGCCTCAAACAATATCGCATTTGTTTGGTATACTAGTATCATATCTTCCTTATTAAAATAAATCTTGTATGTGAAGCTTTTGTAATAATCAACAATGTACTAAATTTAATGCTTTGTCTGATTGAGGACATTACCATTGGTTTCTGTTTTATTGGGATAATCCACTTTCCTAGTTATCATCGTTACTATTTCATTGACATAAAGTTGACAGGTTTTCACTGCTTTCTTTAAAATTACTATCTTGGTAGTGAACATTTTTACAGCTGAATGTTTTAACTTAAAAGCTCACATTTTAAAGTTCTAAGATGGAACACTTGGTATACATATCATATAGTGTAATCTCTATGCATTAGAACAATGCAATAATAGGAAAATTGTGGATGATGTTGAAGATGAACCTTATAACCGGCAGTGAGTGTGTTAAACTGTTTTACTTCATAACAGTCTTCTTGAATAACATTCCTTTCACATACAGTCCATCGTCGAAAATAATTTGTACAGGGCTTTGAATATGGGACCTGAGATCTCTGTTGTATCATTTCAGTAGGAATCCTGAGGTATCATTGCAAGGACTTGTTTAAAAGGGGCCCCAGAAGACAGTCTTGAACCTATAATCACATTGTTAGACTTGGAAAGATTAACAGAAAGTAGAAAAGAAGGGAGAGAGAAAGAGGGAGAATGGTGAACAGAAACTCAGTTTCCCATGTGCCTGATGGACAGGCTAAAGCTTGAGGAAGGGAGACGTGAGCTCTTGGGGATAAAGCAAACCGAGCACCTATAAAAGGGTGGTGATGGTGGCACACTAGAGAGATGGTTCTACTTACTACTGTAATTAGACTTTCCTTTGGGCCACCAAACCCCAAATAATCACACAGGGGCTTATTAATTATGAAAGCTCAGCCTTAGCTTAGTCTTGCCCCACTAGCTCTTATAATTTAAATTAGCTTGTATTCTTATTAATCTACGTTCTATCACATGGCATTACTTCTCTTGCATCTTGCACCTCCTGTTTCCTCTCCATGTGACTGGTGACTCCTGAGCTCCTTGATTCCTCTTTCTCTTCCCTTCTCTCTCCAGAAATCCCACCTATCCCTCCTGCCTAGCTATTGGACATTCAGCTTTTTATTACACCAATCACAGCAAATACATCTTCATACAGTGTACAAATATCCCAAACCATACTACTCCTACAGAGGATTCAAGTTTGAGTTCCAGAACCCACAGGCACACAAAGGCTATAACTCCAGCTCCAGGGTCATCCAATGCTTCTGGCCTTCAGGAGAAACTCTGCTCATGTACATATTACCATCCCCTCATCCCTGTACACATAGTTAAAAATAAAATAAAAAATGTAAAAATCCAATAAACAGAGAATGAAATTTGAAGTAAAATCAACACAAATACATCAATTTGTGGCCACAGTGGCAAATATTAAAAACGTTAGACATAAGGAAGTATTGTAAGTTATCTGAAAGAAAGAAAGATTGTTTTGATGACTCTTACTGATTTCTATCTGACAAGCTCTAGAATCACCCTGGAGACAAGCTTCCTGGTGTGCTGGAGAAGGATTAGGTGAAGTGAGATGAGAAGACTCTTTAAATGAGGTGATTCTATGGGAGAAAGAGGGTAGCATGCTCAAGTTCATTGTTTTCTGCTTCCTGACTGTGAGTAAGTGTGACCAGGTGCCTCAGCTCCAGCTGCCAGGACTTCCCTGACATGACGAACTGAACCAACAAACTGTGAGCCAAAAAACTCCTTCTCTCCTCTTTGTTGTTTTTGTTGGGATATTTTATCACCACAATGGAAAAAATAACTAAGCCCTTCACAAAAACAGCTATTAGACAATGTGTACATTCTAGATAAGGAAGAAAGGATTTGGGAAGGGAACACTCATACTTTTCAAGCACTGATGGAAATGAATTCTTCATCTATAATTTTATATCCAATTAAACTATATCATTAGAGGTAGTGGAAGTGAAGACTTTCTTATGCCTACAAAGATCAAAACCTCAATATCTTAGGAAGATAAATTATTTGATAAGAAGATAAATCTCACCAAAAGGAAGAATGAGGGTAATGTGATGAACAGAGAGACTGATAAAGCTCAACTATGACTTTGCAAATGTTAACAACTTATGCTAGTTTTTTATATTAGTGACAATTTTAAAGCTTTAGTGAAAATGGACTCGGAGTACAAAATATATTAATATCTTTATAGTACATGAGAAGAGAATAGAAATACAGAAGACATATATGCCCCATAAAAGTGATAAAAGTAAAAAAGTGCCTATTAAAATTGCAGGTAGAATTTCAGAGGGATTTGGGGGCAAATGAGAGGAGTTGTAAAGTGAATGGAGGGCTGTAAATATAATACTTATGCATGAAATTCCAAAAAATAAAAAAAGTAAATTAAAAAAATGAAGGATAGTTTCAAGGAAGAATAGATTTTTAATTAACTAAATAGCACATATCCACTATGAATTGTATCTACCAATCTTTATTTTGTGACCACAATTATGTAACTAGTCACTTCATTGTCTAGATTGAGACTATTTGAGAAGGAAGGTGGTACAGTGCCTAACAAAGCTAGGAAATAGGTACATGTGTAATAATATGAACAATGATGAATGTAATCATTTCTCTTCCACAGACTTCTAAACTGTTTGGGTCTTCATATAATTTTTTCTCCCCTTTTCTCTTTAATCTTTCTATAACCCTGTTGTACTTCATATATAGCTCTTTTGAATTTCCAAACTTTTGTTAATTTTTTTTAAAACTTCAAATATAATTACATTTCTTCACCCTTCCCGGTCTTCTCTAAACACTCCATGTTTCCCCTCTCTCCCTCTCAAATTGATGGCCTCCTTTTACTATAATTGTTGTATATGTATATATATATATGTGTGTGTGTATGTATGTGTGTGTGTGTGTGTGTGTATGTGTGTGTGTGTGTGTGTGTGTGTGTGTGTGTAAAAATGCATAAATACAACCTGTTGAATCTGATGCAGCTTGTGTAGATATGATTTCAGGGCTGACCACTTTGCTTGGATTAGGGGTCTCATCTCTGGGAGAGGCTAATTCTCCCTCTCTTAATAGTCATTAGTTGCTTGTAGTTCTTTGTCTATGGATGGGAGCCCATGAGATTGCCCCCTTCTGTGTTAGCATGTCAGTTGATATTATCATTGTTCAGGTCTTGTTTAGGCAGCCTATTGTTGAGGTATTATGGATGAATCTTCTCTATCATTTCCAGGAAATACAAACTCACAGCAGACTTCCTATTCCTCTGTCTCTTTCAATCATTCTGCCTTCCTCTTCTGAGATGTTTCCTGCCCCTTAGGTACAATAGTTATATTGTGGATATGCCCATTGAGTATGGGATTCACACAGTCTGATGGTCTATGCATTATGACCTCTCGTGGTTTCCTGTGACGATCTCAGTTATCTGTAAAGTATGGCTTCTTTGACAAGGAGTGAGTTATATTTATCTCTGGGTAAAATGATATGTTTTAGAATGTAGCTAGAAATATGCTGGTCTAGTAAACAGAGAGTAGTAGGTTCTCCTCTAAGACCCACAACCTCACTAACCCCAGGTAGTTGAATAGATGTCTAGCACCAGGAATTATTTCTCCCACACTGAGAGGTCCTTTAGTCCAAGTAGACAGAAGTTGGTTACTGCCATATTGTGAGTGCCAGTATTGTTTCTTTAAGAATATCTTGTCATGTTGGTCATTGTTATAATTCATTGACATCAAAGCTGGATAGAACTATTAATTGATTCTTTCTTTTGGTTGCTTATAAAATACTTTTTAATACTATGAAATATAGACCACATGGGGTCAAGGGTTCTTAAATAGGTCTACTTTCTTCTTAGGAGCTGACACATCAGGGCTAAAAAATGTATTCAGTCGCCAGGGTTTCCTGTTAAGGATAAACAAAAACATTGACTTAAATATCTATAACCATCTTCTAATATAATATTGTGACTTATTTCTTTTGTTATTAAGCCTATTCAGTGTATAGGATATGAAACTGACTTAGAATGAAATCTTGCTGTAATTTCTACTATACATAGAGAATTTGGGATGATTTCATATCTGATGATGGCCCCTCAGTGTGAAACATCAGGAAGGGTCTGACTGATTTGGTTAACATTAGAGTCTGTGATTTCCTTCTCACTGCTTAAATGTTTTCTTTACCAATTTCAATGTGAATCATGTCACAATGCTAACATTTATTTCTCTAGGTAAGGATTCTCATATGTGCTTTTCATATACTGCCTTTCAACTGCTACATAAACTGGGTTAGCATTTGATCTTCTCTTGTTTTTCTTCAATTTCTCAAGTTCCTGTGGTTTAGAAAGAAAGGAAACATTTCTCTGCATGAACGGAATAAAAAAATATTACTTTTAGCTTCCATTATTCTATTCTCCAGAAGAAAGCTGGGCAAATCTCCCAAAGTCTCTAGGACCTGCTGAGCCTAATCGAGTGTGTAACTGTGGTGGGTAATGACTATTTTCTCAGTCCAGTTAAAGGTGTTATTAGTTCATATCTCTACAGAAGAGTTAGGAAAGGAAAAATGAAGCTTCCTTACTTTTGCTTTCTTTTACAAATCTGTTTTACTTTAAGCTCCAATATGTAGATGCTACCTGGATAATGAAGCAAATCCTACCAAGAAGAAATGAGAAGCCAATAAGTGCAGTTTATCATTATGGAGTCAATATAAGGTGGTTACGACTCAAGACAATCTTTGTGGCTTCCTGATGCCTTACATGCCATATGCTGTGTATTTTTTTTCTTGCTTTTGACAGCAATATTGGTAAAATTGCTTACCAATGAAAACTCTTATTTTTGTGATTATTTTCCCTTTGCCTATAATGAAAGTATATCTCATCAGCACTTAGCTTCTCAGTTTTGAGAATTTATAATGAAATGGTGATATAACATATTTAATCAAAATTTTTATCGTTTTAGATCTTTCTTCCTTTTGGTTTATTATTGGGAGCTCTCTGTCCATGAAACTATTTAGCTTATGATGGCGATACCTAAATGCTAACATTTGAGAGTTACCCCAGTTCTCAGAAACTGCATCTGGAGCACTTTTATAAATCTAAGGTCTGTGTCAGAAAGTCCAAGTATTACAGCCTTGTCACTCAATCAAGTTTGTGTTTATGTTATAAACCCAGCTTTCCAGAGAAAGGATAAGGAAATTCACACCCTGTATTTCCCAGGAGGACAGAAGAAGATAGATTGACTTGGTAGTTTCCCCACTAACAGAAAAGTGGTGGGAAAATGCAGACTGATGTTCAAATTGCATCAAAAACATGCATTTAAGAGAACAGAGAAAAGAGCAGGTACGCTTGTAGAAATCTATGCCTTTATGATTAACTTTGTCTCTCATGACAACCTCCATCTTCTATAAGGTCAATACATCTATAGCATGATGACAAAATGCTTGGTGTGGACCAATGTTGGCAGAAAAGGAAACTAAAGTACAGGCAGGGAGTGCATCAGAACAGACTGAACATTTGAGGAAGGAGGCAGGAAAGCATCTTCCACAGGTTACCATATCTTAGAGGGATCTGTTAAGCTCAACAAAAATGTCTGCACCATAGTGTAAGTACTCATGAGCATCTTAAGATAGCTTGTTCTTCTAGGACTGAGCAGGAAGTAGGAAGTTATCAATGTGTCTGCAACATGCCAGATGCTGAAAAATAGAGGGTGACTGAGGGTGGTCCAGAGAATTGAACTCTAAAGTCAGAAGCAAAGGAGTAGAAACCATTCCACAGTTAAAAGAGAGTCACCATTTAAGACTCAATATTTCAGAAAAAGAATTAAATTTGTAATTTACATGAACTTTCTTTTTTATGCCTGGGATTACTTGTAAACATAAAGCTGAAGTTGGCATGTGACTGGCTCTGTAACCCATGATTTCTGAGATAACATCGTCTGAGGAGAGGTTTTTGGGTTGTGATGAAATTTGCCAAGATGAAGAGCAAGAAGAACTGTGCTAGATAGCAGCACCTCAGAGGACAACTGCTGAACATTGAGTGTGTTTCCTGAAGGTTCATGTGCAGAAGCTTCATCTCCCAACTAGAGATGTTGAGATGGTAGAATATTTTTTCCTTTAAGAAATGTATTTATTTGATTTTTGAGATTGTAATGTAATTAAATCATTTCACTCTTCCCTTTCCTTGCTCCTAAACCTCCCATATAGACTCCTTGCTTAAATTCAAATTCATGGCTTCTTTTTTCACTCATAATTATTACAAACATATATGTATATTCATACATATTCCTAAATGTAGCCTGCTCAGGCTGTGTAATGTTACTTGCATGTATGTTTTCAGGGCTAACCATTTGGTATACATGCAAAATTGATGGGGAAAGACTACAGGTCTTGAACTCTACACATAGAACTATAGATAACTAAAGAATGCCGAGTGCAGGAGAAGTAGTCTTACCTGGGGAAGTGACAGCAGAACATATAGGGAGTGGGGCCTAGTGAGATCTCCTGCAACTCTATTGCACACCCTTTCCTTCAACGTAGAGCTTCATAGAGCTGCATTTTAGACAATAGTGGGAAATGTATAGGTCATCCTCCCCTCCCAGCCCCCAGAAGCTGGAGACATTCCTGGTGAGTTGGCTAAAAAGGTGGGAAGCTCTAGGTTTTCATTCCAGAACATATTTAAAAGGAGGTTTATTTTGGGGTAACATACAGCCAGTAAAGGGGTTGGTTTACAGGATCCAGGAGAGCTGAGGATTCTGCGGGATTCTCTGGAGAACTCTAACTCAGTCTGCTATCCAGCATCCAGGATCAAGAGGAACCAAGAGGGCATCCAGGATCATGAGGAACCAAGAGGGCCAGTAAGTCTGGATCTTAGGTCTAGGGGCTCCTGTCCTGGCCACGCCCCAGGGGCAGGTCCCAGGTAGGCATGGCGGTAACCGACTGCCTCACTGGGGCAGTGCTTCAAGGTCAAAGCTGGAACAGCTACTCACTACAATTTTTTTAAATATTTGGAAATAATTGCTCTTCTGAATTATTAAAATGAACCTCTATTATTTCCAGCTGATACCCCAACTTGTCTTTTCTATTTTCATTTATTTATTTGTTTATCTATATATTTTCGATACAGGGTCTCTCTGTGTAGCCTTGGCTGCCCTTGAACTCTTCATATAGATCAGGCTGGACTCAAACTCACAGAGATTCACCTGCCTTGGCCTGGTTGCTGGAATTAGGAGTATGTGCCACTATTGCTGGCTCTTGTTTTCATAAATTCAAAACTGATTTTTATGGTGAACATTCAAGGAAATGTGTTTAATTCCAACCTTTTAAAACACATGTGTCATTACACTTTTTGTTTCATTTTTTCCCCTCCCTACTGTCCCTTCTCTATCTGGAATGGGAGCCAGATAGAGAAGCTCCCATCCCCTTGACAAATTCCTCCAATTCTGATTTCATTTCAAGTGTATTCCATTCTCCCTTCTTTAGTCTTCCCTCAAAATCTCTTCCTCTCCTTTTGTAATTCCTTCATGATCTACACACACACACACACACACACACACACACACACACACACACACGCATGCACAGGCATGCACAGACACACAATTTTAAGTGTACAAGCTCATATTCCCCAATACAGTTCTCAGTATTGGATCCTTATCTGTGAGGAGAAGTCTGTGAAGAAAAGGTAGATGTAGTGTGTATAGGATGAGGAGAGGTCTAATGCCATTTGTCCCCTATTAACCTTTCCAGACTTACATTTCACATTGTTCATTAAAATACGTGTTAGTCATTTAGAGATGTAAAGATTATTTCTCTTCTGCCTACATGTCCTTCCATCTGTCATCACGTGCTGTGCCCTGGTTTTGGAATGCTCAGCCTGTCCTCTCCATTGCCAACATACACTCATTCTTCATGGCCCAGCTTAAATTCCATGCCCACCGAAAGCCTGCAATTCCCACAGCTGAATGTCATCTCTCACTTTCAGACCATATTTTTTTTCTGCCTGTCTTGTGTTTCCGAGTATCCTCTGCATGGTGTTTTGTACTTGGTTGTTTATGTTCAAGGCAATTCTGTGACCTCTGAAGGTAAAATCTGATTTTGAATATTAAATCCTCATCCAGTTGTCATAGCTACCTTCTCCTTGTTTAAAATAAATACGCAAGCATGTTCAAATATTTTCACTTACAGCTTAAAATGTTGGGCTGCCTATACCAATTGTGAACCTTCATACGGACATACTTTGCTCTCCTGGGAACTTTAAAAGCAATGGATTAAATTCCCGGTGGCTGTGGAAACAACCATCCATGCTGAGGCACACCATTATTTAGAAGCAATAGAGTCCCTGTCCTATCAGCTGCATTCATAACATGGTCAGTAGAAACCATCCTTCTTCACTAGTGTTTCAGTGGTTTCAGGGAAGACATGGGCATTATTAATATGCTTTTCTAAGGGTCACAACAGCTTTCTTATGGAAGCAATGGTTTGCACTGCCTTCCAAGAATGCAGCTTCAATTTTTTTTTTTTTTTGGCAAGATTTATATCTGATGTTCTCTACTAAATTATTTGTGGCAAGCATTGACTTTTTTCTCACTCTGTAAGGGTCTAAAAAATTTGTAACATAACTCTTATTTTCCACTTCAGGAAAGAAATCGATGGTCCTGTTGGTGTTTCTGTCTGTTTCTATAAGACAGACACTGTCATCTTGAAACCTGACTAACAAAGAAAAGGATCGAAAGGTCCATGAATGACAGTAATAGGATCAGGTGTTATGCATGGAGCATTGATGCAACCAGCTCCTAGAAATAATGACAAAAATCTAAATCATTAGGGAAGGGGAAAATTAACTCAAATCACTAAGCTCTGTTGCTTGTGTATTTAATATAAGAAAGGACATTGAAGAGTTACAATTCTGATGACTGCTTTGGTAATAACGGAAGTGATTTAAGTGAGAAGAATTCGTTATTTATGTTGGCATTTTACATCTCCTCTGCCTATAAATCAGTTATCAGATGTTGACTTATGTCTACTACATATGATGCACTGGTAACTCTACGTGGTGTACTTTCACATGAGCAGCACACCATAGACTGAGCTCCTTAAAGTCAGACTGGATGTAAATTGACTCAATAAACACTTCTGTGACTCCATGCATTAAAGATACTTTTTAAAAAGAGTAAATGCATTATACACATTCAGATAAAAAAAACAGGAATGTGTATTAAAGCATCTGTTTAAGTAGTGAGAGATCTAGGTAGATGTGGATCAGAATAAAGTGTTCTAAGAATATATATATATATATATTCTACATATATACATATGTGGATTATTTAAATGGATTTTTAAATGACAGAAAAACTAATGTTTCATAAAATGAAAGACAACTGAATCTCTACAGAGTTTTATGTCTAGAGACAAGAATAATCTCTCTCTCTCTCTCTCTCTCTCTCTCTCTCTCTCTCTCTCTCTCTGTGTGTGTGTGTGTTTGTGTGTGTGTGTGTGAGATGTGGCAGCCAGAAGTTGATGTCAGGTGTCTTCTTCAACAGCTTTTCACCTTATTTTTTAATACAGGGTCCCTTACTGCATCTGGAACTCACCAGTTCAGTAAGACTGACTGGCCAGGAAGCTCCAAGGATCCCTGTGTATCTGCTTCCCAGCACTGGGATTACAAATGTGCCCTGTCATGCCCACCTTTTTTCCTGTGGGCCCTGGGCGATGAACTCCATGTACTTGTGGGGCAGGCATTTCATCAGCTGTACTATCTCGCAGCCCAAGAGTAAGCTTGCATCACTGTCTGTTCCCCGTGGTTTGCAGTTTTAAGATATCTCAAAGACAGGGAAAGGGCAGAGCAGATAATCTGAATTGTCATCCTCTGGAGTAGACAATGTATAGCTCTCCATAAAATACAATTTGCTTTTCCCCCTGCAAATTGAATTAAATAGGATGTAGCTTGCTTAGCTTCACAAGAGGTCCTGTGGGTCACCTGTATGAATAGCTGAGTAGCAGACTGCTTTCTCATGTGGTGACCATCATACTGAGACATCTTTAAAATACAGAATGGACTTTACTTTCTTGTGAGATAATTATTTGGCAAGGTAATATTTGAGAATGTTATCTCTTCACATACATTGCTATAGTCTAATAGCCACTTAGTGAAATAATGAGGGAAAGAGTAGTTATTTGTTTGTAATGACTATGAGGAAGGTTCATAGGACCCTTGGGTAAACTAAAAAGGAGGAGAGATTTCTGAAACTCAGATCTGTGATTTCTGGTTATAAAGCTTTGCAAATATCCAAGGTTGTATCCATAATAAATTATGAATGAGCTTTTTATGTTTATTAATATTTCAGACTTTGGCTGGCATTTTAGTTGATAAATGTCATACATTTTATAATGTGTACAGATACACAAAGTATAAATTTCTAGATTTTTTGTTGTTTGTTTGTTTGTTTGTTTGTTTTCAAGACAGGCTTTCTCTGTGTAGCCATGGTTGTTCTGGAACTCACTCTGTATACCAGGCTGGCCTTGAGCTCACAGAGATCCACCTGCCTCTGCCCCCCAAGTTCTGGGATTAAAGGCAACTAAAGGATTACATCCATCCAGAAATTTTTGTTTCATACCTTTCAAAACTCATTAGAAAATGTTTGAATGCTATCAATGTCACCATATTGCAAAACCCAACAGGCATGAAATAGCTTCTAACACCGGGCAATTAATATAACCTTTTAGCTAGAAAATGTTTAAGATATTCTATCCAGCCTCTCTAATACTTAATATTAGGTCTAACTGCTTCCTTTTTATAATCATCATTATTACCAATAATATTTGTTCTTGGTAGTGTGTTAATTTGAAAATAAATTAATTTTCTTATTTAGACAATAAATATAAAGGAGACACATTTTATGCCCATCTTAGAGATGATAAAATTCAACTTTTATGAAGCTAATTAACTCTCAGAAATACAGAGGAAAAGATAGTTTGGAATCTAGAAACGTTGGCCCCATCACCTCCATGTGCATTGCAAACTATAGTTCATTAAACTGTGTCTAGTGATTCATTTTTATGGTGCGGTTAATTATCACTGAGAAGAGTCACAAACATCTATGAAATGCTGGCACAGTAGGAGACATCTCTTAAACTCAAATATCTATGACAGAGTGCCAGGAGACTGGTGTGCTGATGCTTAAATTACATGGACACCTGGAAGTAACCCAAAGGAGAGTTTGAACTGCATTTTATACTCAGGGTAGCTTTGATGGTACAGCCTGGTTAATTTTTTTTTTAGACATGACAAACTCATGGTCAAGCAGAGCTGTTTCTTTGAAAATTTCATAAGGAAGTTCAGCATCCTCAGATGGTCCTTTCTTTTCTGCCTTGCTTTATATATGGGACACTGTTTGGAAGGCAGAGGGCCTTCTTTAAAAATTTATATTTGTTCAGAGGAGAGATGGCTCAGCAGGTAAAAGTATTTTCTGCTCTTACAGAGCACCTGGGTTGGTTCCTAGCACATGGTTCTCATGTAGTGGCTCACAACTGTCCACAACTCTGGTTCCATGGGCTCTAATATGCTTTTATTGGCCTCTACTTACAGAAGGGAGCTTGTGGTGCACATGCATAAATGCAGTTAGGTATATATAATCTTTAAAATTGTCTTTCTGAGTCTTATTGATTTCCCTCAACATGATGGGCTCCAGTTCCATCATTTTTTTCTACAAATGAATTCTTTTCATTCTTGTTTGCAGCTGCCTTATACTGCACTGTGTATTTATGCCATATTTCTTCTTTCCATCACCTGCTGATGATCACCTAGGCTGATTCTATGAAGTGGCTGTTGTTAAAGTACCACAGCAAACATACATATGCTGCTATCTTCATTGGGTTGGATTTCTGTGGTTAGGATTCCAGAAATGCGATAATAGGATCAAGTGTAGTTATAGTTTTTGTTCTTATTGAGCACCTCCATACTAGTTTCCACAGTGTCTGGATTAATTTACAAATATTGAATGCTTTCTCTTATATGCATAATCTAGACTTTTAATAAGCATATATTAAAACTCATAATTAAACCTATTATTTTGTACAGTTAATGTATACTGTCTTAGGGTTTCTATTGCTGTGGAGAGACATTATGACCACAGAAACTCTTATAAGGAAAACATCTAATTGAGGTGGCTTGCTCTATAGTGGTATTTTATTTGTGCTGAAATGTGATTTTATTTGTATGTTAATAAATAAAGTTGCCTAGGGGTCAGAGCTATTAGCAAGCCATAGCGAAAGCCAGGGCGGTGGTGGTGCACGCCTTTAATCCCAGCACTTGGTAAGCAGAACTAGGTAGATCTCTGTGTGTTCAAGGATACAGCCAGCATTGGAGACACACGCCCTTAATCTCAATACCAACCATAGAAGACTTGGGAGGTCTGTACAGACAGGCAGTCACGTAGTTGGGTTTACAACCAATAAGAAGGAAGAACCAGAACTCTTTATAAGTCAAATGCACAGGAAGTAGCTCCCTTTTTCAGAGAGGTCTCTTGGCGGGAGAGTCTAGCTGGCAGAAAGTAGGTAAGGCTCCTAGCTCTGACCTCTTGGGCTTTCACCTTTACATTGGCTCTGTGTTTCTTATTTAATAAGGCGGTTGGTTACATCTACATTGCTCGCAGTTCCAGAGGTTCAGTATATCATCATGGTGGGGAGCACTGCAGCGTGCAGGCAGACATGGGGCTGGCTACACCTTGATCAGAAGGCAACAGAAATTAGACTGTGATGCTGGGTAGTATCTTGAGTATAGGAAACCTCAAAGCCCTCCCCGACAGTGACACAAGACCACACCTACTCCAACAAAGCCACACTCCCTAGGAGCTTATGGGGGCCAATTACGATCAAACTACCACACACATGCTAATAAAGAGAAAGATGCAATATGTTTTGATATTTCATGTATTTCTAATTTTAGACTGTTGAAATGAGCACTCAGTAGAATTCAATTCTTATCCCCATTTAGTTCCTAACTTGATCAGAGATTTTTCACTTAACCATTATGACTCAGTTTCCCCATCTAATGGATTCTTTGACATGTTCTTAGACAATGTTCTTTGACTTACTGTGGGAAAACCTGTTAGTTATCCTTGGATTAGCCTTACTGGCCTCTGGGGAGATTTGGCTTCACTCAAGATACATCAATAACAATATGTCAACCTTTAGATTAGATCTTCAGTTCTTTAATTGCCATGCACATAACACTCTGCCACTTTATTTATTTGAAAACAGATGTCTAGATATAAGCCTAGTACATGCTTCTCTTTACACAGGACCTCCTAGTTTATGGCATAGGTAGCTTATGACATCTATCACAGTTGACTTGCATCAATTGCTTCAAATCCATATCAACAGCACATGTATCGTGTATTGTGCAGAATAAAACATTTTATTAATTCAGATTGCTGTTGAGGACACTGAGAGTTTGACTTGGGAGACATGGATGTAAGCATCAGCACCACTGTTTATGTCTTGTGTATGAAAGCAACTTTTTGGTTTCTAGAAAATTTGTGTTTTTTTGTGCAAGCAAAATTATTATAACAATGCCCACTTCTTATATTTAATAGGAACAACACTCAGACCAAAATATGTTCTATTAAATCATTGTACAATTGTGAGAAAGTTTATTTCTCAGGGGAAAATCCATTAATCTAGTCAATCAAGATGACATATGAATAATCTCTTGGTGTCTGGAACTGCCACAGTTCCCAGGGATTTATGTACAAAATCTTATCCTGAAGGGACAGCCTGGCAATGCTGATCTTGTACTCGTGTGACCTGTGAGGATGAATGGCATCAGCTGTGATCTTGACTCTTGCTAACTCAGGACTCTAGCTGTTTCTTCCTCGGATACGGCCTTTCTTCCCCATTGCTGCATTTTTAAGTGAGTTCTGTCTTCCACATGAGGATTCTCCTCCTGTTGTTCTCACCTTTGGGAAGTTGCATAATCAAATAACTGGATTTAAAAACTTGCTTTGTTAGCAAGTATTCAAACTACACTAGAGATGTACACTCCATTGCATTTCTATTGCAGAGCTTACCAGTTGTTTGAGGGAAAATTGTTTTTCTTTTTCTTGGTAAACATTCTCCACAATGTGCAAACATTTGGAATGTAACATCATACATAGTATTATTTATTACTGTGCTCTTTATTTAGCTGTTATAATTCATTTAATGTTTATCTCTGATGGATGTCTTGTTTTCCTTATATGTGAAAGATATTTTCTCTAATATAATCAATCTTTTAAAAGCGAATTCCTCTTTTGATTTATTTTCTTGGAATTATGACGCTCTATCCCAGCCGTATTGTTGTGTCTGATTTTAATTGTTTGTGGTCCATCTATTTTGTTTCAGTCACAGATGGAAGAAACTTTGGAAAGTCATTCAATCATTTTCTCTGCCTTTGGGCAAGAAAGAGCCAAACAGAACTGTTTCATGAGATCTCTGCAGAGAAATCTGAAAAAAGAATTTCATGCTCTTGGGCAATGACTGCTTTAAGATAAAATTTTTAAGTATACTTTGATTTTCCATCTTTTTGGGGGAAAGCTAATATATTTTTTTCTTTAGCAAAATTAAAAATCCTCATTTGATTTTATTGATTGCAACAGCTAAGTTTTAACTTTCACCAAATTGTATGCTAATAATGTATTTTTAGTGTCATTTGATTTCTGTATGTTTGCTTTTTATGCAGTGTCCTGAAAACCCATCAGTCTAGTTCTTAAAGGTATCTGTTAGTTTTGTCTGTTGGAAATAAAGAACCAAATAATAGTTTTTTTACTTTGCTGGTGAACAGTGTGGATATTTCCCCATGTTTATTTTCCTTGTTTCTCCCAAATATTTTCACTTGGCATTGTTAATTTGATCTGCAATTACGAACCAAAGTAATTATCACATTCTAGTGTTGTTTGATGACAGTTGCCTGGATCCAGCATACTCCATATTACTCTCACCACATTGGTCGGTCTTCCTCTGTCTACCTGCTAAATTTATTCCTACTAATCAGTAGATATCTTAATAACCAAAATTATGAAATTTCCTTAAGCTGTAGCCTTTAATTTAATATTCTCCCTTCCCGAAGACAAAAACCTCTAGATGACTTTGCAGATTTTCTCTCCTCTTAATTTAGCATTTTTGCCCCCACCTAAAGTGATACTTATCTCAGTGTTCTGCTTAATGTACCCTGGACTGTTCTGCCTGCAAATTGCCAGGGTTCTTTCTGAAACTCTGCTTCTCTGGGATGCCAATTCTATTCACCTTGGTCTCTTGAGTGCTGAATCCCTTAATGTCTTCTCAACCAGGGAGGATGTAGAGCTATTTAGTACCCAGGCTCCTGTGATATAGGCTGTGATATACTCTCTACTCATCGTAAATGGTATTGCCATATGGTTTATCTACCTGGTTTCCTGTGCTCAGGGACCGAGGTCCTGGTGAACTTCTTATCCAATGTCTGAAGCTATATACAATTTATCTGTTTATTTATCTTTCTAAAGGTGGGAGAATAAATTCAGTTCTTATTACTTTATCACATTCAGAAGCAAATGTGTCAATAACAGTAACTACTATAGCAAGGACTGGGCCTAAGTACTTCAAACATAAAGTTGGTATGTTCATCTTTTTATGTTCTCCTGAAAGAATGCACCCCCAGGCTGCTTCTTCTGTGTACCACTGTGGTTTTCTTTACTGGCTATGTCTGTCCAGTCTTGTTCTTTTGGCTCTTAGTTCTTAGTACAAGTCCACTCATCTTCATTTGAATGTCTTAAAAGAACCCCCAAAACAAACAAGCCCCCAAAGAATATAGTAAACCTAACAAGTCTTCTTTTAGACTGAAACTGACTTTGCTTCATTTAATGTTGCTGGAGAGCTTCTCTCCAGCTCCCAAGTACCGCCAGTCTCCGGTTCCCTGATCGAACCCATTCATAAAATAAACACACAGACGCTTACATTATTTAATCTGCTTGGCCATTAGCTCAGGCCTATCATTGTCTAGCTCTTACTCTTATATTTAGCCCATTTCTATTAATCTCTACTTTGCCACGTGGCTCATGGCTTACCGGTACTTTACATCTTCCTTCTCCTCGCGGTGGCTCCAGGCAGTCTCCCTATCCTTCCTTCCTTCTCCATTTTCCTCTCTGTTAGTCCCGCCTATATTTCCTGTCTGGCTATTGGCCAATCAGTGTTTATTGACATATAGCGATATCCACAGCACTTCCCCTTTTTTTTTCTTTTTCAAAAAGGAAGGTTTTAACTTTAACATAGTAAAATTACATATAACAAAACAATTATCGAGCAAGAATTACAGTTACAATATTAAAGAAGATATCCTATCTATCTTATATTTATGAGTTTAAGGTTTTATATCTAACTTATCTTTTATCATAACTGAGGAAATTACAACTATCTAGTCTTCAACCACATCAAAGACCTCAGAAGGATATAATACTACGTGAGAAATGGAGAAGATGTAAGCAACTTTCGGGAGTCTTGCAGGGTAGACAGAGACAGCTGACAGCCTGGACAGTCAACCAAAGTTCTCTTGTAAAGTTGGGGCATCTGTTTTCAGCTCACAGGCCTAGAGTCTCTCAGTCATTTTTTTCTGTGTCCTGTAGAATGTCTGGAAGTTTCCTCTGGAAAGCAGGAACCTGAAGGACCATTTTGTCAAGCAAAGTTCAGTGGTCACCTTCCTATGGGTCCTGCATGTCCAGTTGATCAAGCAGTCCAGGCAAGAACAGTTTCTTGCCCAAATGGCTATTTTTGCCAAGGTGAAGATAAACTCCATATGGAATGTCTTTGATGCCCATCCTCCTCTGAAGTAAATCCAGTGTTGCCAGGAGCAGACGTGTCTCACTGTCCAGAATTCTAAGTTATTTAAATGCCATATTCTCTAGGTCTATGAAGTGTTTGAAGATTACCTGTCCATCTGACCTATGTATCTGTAAATCTGGATAACCTAACTAATGTAACTATAGAGATGACAATCAGAGGTGACTATAAAACTATAAGTCTTATCTACCGAAATAACCTAAGGACTAAGGCTTCATGTAAACAAGGTAAACTGTCTATAAGCAAATGTATGGTAAAGAATGATGACTTCAAAATTGTGACAATACAGAAGATATTTATAACAGAGGTAGGAATATATAGTGCGATATACAATATGACAATAATCTTAAATATATATCAATATACCGAATATCCTAAACAGAAGTAGAACGTACATAAAGTATGACAAATATAAATTTACATTTGTATCAATATACAAATATTTCAAATAAGAGTAGAAATATATGTACATTATAACAAATATAGTTCTGTATTTGTATCAATATACAAATTTTCTTAAACAGGAATATAAAAATAGTTTACATTTGTATCAACATATAAGAATCCATAACAGTGCAAATTACAGTGCAAGTTATCTAAGGCTGCTATTTTACTAAATTTGTTTACTAGTATATACAATAATCTACCATAATATCTTATACCTATCCATTCCATTTCTTCTTTTCCCTTTTTTTTTTGAATACTGAGTCTGATATTTTCTTCCACCCCCAACCCTATAACCATCATCCATAACCCTGAGAATTATGAAACCTAAGGGAGAAGGGGCGTCGTTTTCTAGAATTGCATCCTGCTGTTTAGGGGTTGATGTTATCTCTGTTAGTCCCGCCTATATTTCCTGTCTGGCTATTGGCCAATATTTAATAACATCAAAGATACTGTACTGATTAGCTTTTTTTTTTGTCAATGTGATACAAGCTGGAGTTATCTGAGGAGAGGGAATGTCAATTGAAAAAAAAATGCCTCCACCAGACTGGCCTGTAGATAAATCTGTGGGGACATTTTCTTGATTAATGATTGATGTAGGAGGGCCCAGTCCACTCTGCAACTTGTATAAGTTGTATAAGAAAGCAGGCTGAGCATGCCGTGGAGAGAAAGCCAGTAAGTAGTGTCCCTCCATGGCCTCTGCTTAAGTTCCTACCTCCAGACTGCTGCCTTGCTTTAGTTCCTTCCTTGGCTTCCCTCAATGTCAGACTATGATAGGGATATATAAGCCAAAAAAACCCTTTTCTCCCCAAGTTGCTTTTGATCATGGTATTTATCACTGCCATAGAGAGAAAACTGAGGCAGATCCCTAAAGGCATCCGCAAACCTTCACCCTTGGCACATAATTAATAACCGACTTAGTTATTCAGTCAGCAGATGTTCATTGAACTTCTACTATATTTATGAATTAAGTATTCCTTAGGCTATCTCTAGAGGCAGAAAATATTCAATGAACAAAAACAAACAAAATACCCTGACTCCTTATGGGTAAAGCATAGATCATGATAAAACCAGTATAAAATGTTGTAGGAAATACATGATGTGGGAAAAATGGTGCAAGAAAGGATGTCTTAGTTAGGGTTTCTATGCTGTGAAGAGACCACATACTAATATTCTTACTACTAATATTTATACTAATAGTTTATAGGTCACATACTAATATTCTTTTCTTCTGAAACCTCTTGTGCCAGGCCTCCATGTACAAATTACCCTCAGCACCACTGTCTTTCTTGCTCCTACTAGTATGGCCCATTAAGCTGCACTTAAAGGATTCCACTACTTTCCTAACCCAAAGTTTCAAAGTCCACATTCCTCCAAACAAAAAAAACATGGTCCAGCCTATCACAGCAGTATCCTAGTCCTTGATACAAACCTCTGTCATAGTTAGGCTTTTATTGCTGTGTAGGGACACCATAACCATGGCAACTCTTATAAAGGAAAACATTTAATTGGGGCTGGCTTACAGTTCAGAGGTTTATTTCATATTGTCATGGTGGGAAATATGACAGCATGCAGGCAGACATAGTGCTGGCGAGGTAGCTGAGATTTCTACATCTGGATGGGCAGGCAGCAGGAAGAGAGTATGACTGTAGTCCCAGCCTGAGTATCTGTGAGCCTCAAAGCCCAATCCTCAATGGCACACTTCTCCTGACAAGACCACACGTACTCCAACAAGGCCACACCTCCTAATAGTGTCACTTTCTGAGCCTACCGGGGCCATTTTCTTTCAAACTACCGTACTTACTTAGAAGTCTATGCAAAATTTCAACCAGATTTTGTGTTAATTCACCAGCATAAGTATGTTCTTCCATTAAAAAAAGGTATTGTTTACTTATATGTGGGTATTTATGTCTTTTTAATATGATAAGCATTCTGACATGTTAGATCATTTTAAATTATCATGTGTTAGATCCACTATAATGCCAATATCCATGTTCTCATTTTCTTTTTCTATACTTCTCCACATCCTCAAAACACTGAGCATGGAGGGATGCACAAGTTAAAATTTGAAGATGTATCAGTTTCTAATGACTACTTGTGGGTGATAAAGGTTGCACCAAGGAGAGCCATGTATCAATTTCTGAGAATATTAGAGTCATTTAAAAAAAATCCTTTTCTTTAATCTGATGTGTCTTTAAATCTTTGTCTTCTTCTGGCAGTTCCAGAGTTCTAGGTCTTATAGAAAGATTTTTGGTAAAATAATGTACCAACAGGAAAGGATGTAGATATATAAACAGTACTTACATTGATGGTAAGTCTCAGATGGAGCATGGGCAGAAGAAAGACAGGAAGATGTTTGCTGTCAAGACTCAAATTGCTCTATCTTAAATTTTATTGGGATCTGATATTTTTGGGCAGAAATCCAACAAGAGAAGTATGACCTTGAAGGTGGCTCTTTAAGTTCAAAGCCTTTCTGACAATAAACGAGAATTTGTTGAAGGCTCGGTAATGAGACCATAGTAAAAACTTCTTCTGGAATTACTGCTTATTGCTTGTCCTAATCCTTCCTGCCTTGGGGATGCCAGCCTTTTATCATTTGTGTCTTTATGGTAGCTATAAAATAGAAGAAATGACAGGAGGGAAAAAGAGGCACAGAGCTGGTTTCAAACACATACACGTGGTAAGTTTTAGCCGAGATTTCATTAAAACATTAACTGAGATATAAATGAATTCAGTACTATCCAGAAAGCACTTAAGGGGCAGTGGACCCAGACAATTCCCAGTATAGGGTGCAGTTGCATAGACTAACAAAATGACCTTCTCATCAGAGCTGGTAATCTCATGGGGAGATGAAGGACATCAACTGCAGTGTAGAGGGGCATGGGTCGAACTATGAGCAGGGACATGTGTGGCAGAGTCTATCTTGCTGTTCCTACATCCACTGTAATTTATAGCTATAAGAAACTGACTCTCAGACACTGCCCTTTCATTAGTGGCTTTAGTTTCACGGGGAAAAAAAATTCAAATAAACTTAAATAGCAAAATTTACCTTACATTTCATGCTTTTTAATGTTCCGATGCTTTAAGCAACTTTTGGATTCACAAATAAAGTTTGAGATATCTGTTTTAGCCTTACAGATTGTATATACATATTTAGAAAATGAACAATATCAAAGGATTTATTATAAAGAATTCACCTTTTAGAATTGTACTGTCATTTTGTCTGAGGACACTATTCAACTTTCCTACATTTGTACTCTAAGTCTGTGAATAAATAAAAAACATTTTAATTTAATTAATTAATTGATTAATTTAGGGCCTAGTTTGTTGTGGGATCCTTTTTTGAGAGATCACTCATTTATTCCTCAAATGTTTTTTGAATTTTTTTCTGGCAATACAGACACAATATTAACTGAAGATATAATACCAAGTTGTCTTGAACTATCTAAAGTAATTTGATACTGTTTTGTTTACAGTAGTCTTCAATAGTATTAAGCTTTCTTTCTTTTAGGCATTACAAAGTAACACATGTCAACCAACCACAAATGCCATAGAATATGCAAACTTCCCCCACCCAGACCATCCCTTTGGGTTACAGGGGTGGGAATGTCATAATCTCCACCTTTGTTCTGGTTCACTGTAGCTCTTGGCAGACATGAATGCTCCGGTTGACTCCTATCCAGGATGTAGGGATCTTTTGATGAAGTGGTGCCACAGGCATCTGTCAAAACTGGAGCTGTATTTTCCTTATTTGTTAGCCAATAACATTTTTCTACTGAATTGGGTTTCCTGGCAACCGCAGGTTGTGAATAATGAATAAAATAAAATGCTGTATTTTAAACTAGACACTTGAACAGGTTGGCATTTTCATTTTTTGTTGGTGTCTAAAGGTTCTGATTGGAAGAACAGTCTTTTTATAGAGCCACTTCTTCCCTCAAATACCGTGGATTTAAGCTGTCATCAAAATCCAGTTACTTTCTAGTGCGTAGTTCTAAGAGGGACCATCACTTGAAGCCAAGTCCAGATGAACTGACAACTTTGGGTTTTGACATTATATTATTCTAGAGACACTTTGTTTCTATGCTGTCCACACTGAGAATCAATGATGTCCAAAGAGCAAAAGGAATGCATTCTAGGAGAACACTGAGTGAGAGTGGAGTGGTTTGAGTTAGCATCTCACTGCCCAGCTGCTCTAAATGCCTACATCACCCTAAGCCATACCACAGTTGTGATCACACGGACTGCAGAAGGTTGTATATGCATTTCCTTGTGTTCTCCTTAAATCTCTTGCAGATGACCATCCTAAGTCTCTGTTTTGGTTGGTCTTTTTTCTTATTCTTCTCTTTCTTCACTCTTATGAGTTCCTCTCTTCCGAGGTATGAATCTCACAGTGCTATTGCACTGATACAAGAAATAGATACATTCCAGTTATGCTACCCTTTGCTTATGTTAAATCAATTTTGAAGCTATTGTGATGCTATTGGTTAGCCATGGTGTCAAGAATAAGGGCTTCCTTTTCATGTGAAAAATGCTATATTGCCATGTTTTAATCTGTATTAAAAATAAGAATCCTTGACACATCACTTGTATGTCAGGAATGTGTGCAAAGCATGTAAGCAGCTGTGGCTGTGGTTGATGTGACATAAACGGATTATGTGCCTTCCTGAAACAACTCAGCATCTGTTTGCATCTCCAGGCCTCAAGAGGAGAGCTGCAGCATCACTCCAGTGCTGCTTGCTAATTTTCTTTTTTGGCTTTTCCTTTCCTTTTAGAGCTTGTAAATGACTAACAGGGATCGTAGTGTTTTAGTTGCAGATCTATGCCAAGTAAAGCATGCCTAGCCATTAGAGGAAATAAAAAAGCCAATAAAGCAAAAGATGTGCCAGGCTGCTTTGATTCAAGCTACACAATCACTATTTAAGGACCACCAAATTTAACATTCATGATGACTTTTGTTTTGGAAGCAATAAATGTGATTACACTGTGGGTCAGTATTTCTGTGACCAGCTGTGGAAAGCTATTTGCCACCTGCTTGGCTGACTGGACACTCGCTCTGCTCTTGTTGACGGAAGCACTGCTAACCAGCTGAGAACAGAGCACACTCAATTGACTTCCTGAAGATACTGCGGGTCACTTCTCCATAATAGCTTTTTGGAAACAAAGGCATATGATGCTCACTTAAGCTTTGGGGACTTGATTTCACTGGTTTGCAACTTGATGTGTGGCTTAGTTTAGTTTCGAATAATGAGACGTTTGACTATATAGCTTCTTTCCTGGTTTGGATATCCCCAAGGAGCCCAGTTGGTTAAGTGTTAGTCCCTACCCCCATGCTGAAAATCACAGAGCAAGGATTTTCTTCTAGTGTAGTGATTTGGCTTTGTCAGACGGTGAATATTCTCAGGCTGGGTTATATGTTCAGAGTCACCATCCACCTCTATTTTCGTCTGGAGCAATTCTGAGTTCTTTGCTGAGAGCTGAGCAAAGCATAATTTGGGAAGGAGCCTGAGTCAAAGTGATAGGGAAGCATGGAGAGGGATGACAAGACCAGGATGCAGGACCAACAGGAGGCAGACAAAGCAGTGACAGCCTGTCTGTGGATACTGCCTTACTGCTGCCAGGATCATTTGGTTGTAGCTCTGGATATTAGCAAGCACTCTCCATTTTTAGAGGAACCAACAGGAAATTTGATGACTCTATCACATTTAATACAGCCTCTGCCCTGTTGTAACCCAGTAGAGATCAGCCTATATTAAATGGTGATATTATTTCATGAATGGAATGATGTGTAGAAGGTACTATACCTTTCTGAGAGTGATGTTTAATACTTTCTGTGTACAGTATGATAGAATTAGATGTTCTTATTTTTCTTTGTGACCATGATCAGCAGTAGCCTTCTTCATATGGTAACATAGGAAGCATATGCCAATGAAGGCATTCAATGTGAAAAATGATAAAGATTGGATTGCTTTGTAGATACCCTTGTTTAAAAATTTTATAAGTGCTGAGCTTTTCTGGGCAGGAAGGTGGTAATTAAAGAGCTGGATTTTTTTTTTAATCAGATTGCATGGACATGAACCTGTATTTATCTCCATTTTATGGAATCTGTCCAGACAGAGTAAGTAACTGGCCCAAAGTCTCATGTCTAGTAACTCATAGTGAATGTACTTCATAGACCTGTACTGTGATGTGCCTTCCTTCCATTCACAAACTAATTGGGTATATCCCACTGAATGTGCAGATTCAGCCTGGTCCTTTTTGTTGTTCTGTGATGCAGGGCTTCCAGAACCCTATAGCTATGCTGATGCTGATGCTAGTGATCCTCTACTGTGTAACAAGACACTTCATCTCTGACCCAGCAGTCTTGTATCTTCTATTAGCACCTAAGCAACCACTGGAAGCTAGCCTGTTGGCTTATGTAGTTCTCTTTCTTCTATCCCTGTTGTACACTGTCACACTCACTTAAATAGGGTAAAATTATAATAGGGGAGTATCATAAAAGAGCAGTTGATATTGTCTAAATTTAGTAGAATAATGAGAAACTTTGAAGTATAGAATATAATTGTTCTCATATTATTTTTCCATTCACTCTCACAGAAAGCACAATTTGGGTCAAAGATTTCATCAGATCTTAAGCCCCCATAGGTGATATAGATAAACTGCACCATTTTCAGCAAGGTGTATATGAAAAGCAAAATCTTCTATAATAAAGACCTAAGCAATTGCTAAATATTAAGTGTGTTCCTAAATAGGCTCACATAACAGCAAAATGAAAAGTCAATTCTGAAAATTTGCATAAAGTTCAGCTAATTTATAGAAGAGGAAAGACACTGACATTGTGTACAAGTTAAACTAGATTCTGTGTATAAAAGCATATAGTAGTATTTTCCTTGAATGTGGCCTTTTCTGGACTCTGGGCTGTGCAGCATCCATCCTCTGTGCTTGGGAGGAGGAAGGAAAGCAGAATAGAAACACACAGAGAATAGAATGGCGACTTTGCATAATATACAGGATTAACTAAAGAATCAATGTAGCTGTTCCTCAGAAAATTGGGAAGCCATATATATCAAGACCCAGCTATACTTAACTTTTGGGCATATACCCAAACGACACTCCATCCTACCACAAAGAAACTTACTTAACCATATTCATTGCAGCTTTATTCGTAATAGCCAGAACTGGGAACAACCTAGATGTCCCTTAGCTGAAGAATGGAGAAGGAAAATGTGGCACATTTGCATAATAGAATATTACTCAGCTGTTAAAAACAATCACATCATGAAATTTGCAGGTAAATGGATGGAACTAGAAAAGATCATCTTGAGTGAGGTAACCAAGACCCAGAAAGACAAAAATAGTATGTACTTATTTATGAGTGGACATTAGCTGTTAAGCAAAGGAAAATCATGCTATGATCCATAGATCCAGAGAGGCTAAATTTCAAGGAGGGCTCAAGAGGTGGGGGTGCATGGATCTCCCTGGGAAGGGGAAATATAATAGATTTTTCGGGTAGATTGGTAGGAGGAAGGACTGTAGGAACCAGAGGGGTTGAGGACACAGTGAGAACACAGTCCACAGAATCAACTAAGGAGGGCTTGCAGGGGTGGAATCAACTAAGGAGAGCTTGCAGGGGCTCACAGAGACTGAAGTGACAACCATGGACCCTGTATGGGTCTGACTTAGGTCCTCTGCATATACCTTATAGTTGTATAGCTTGATGTTTTTGTGGGACTCCCAACAATGGGAGTGGGAGGTGTCTCTGATTCTTCTACTGGGTTGCCTCACCCAGCCTTGATATGAGGGGTTGTGCCTAGTCTTATTGTAACTTGGTAGGCCATGTTTGGTGCATGGATATCCCTGGGAGGCCTGCTATTTTCTTTTAAGAGAAACAGAGGAAGAGTGGATTTGAAGGAAGCGGGAGGTGAGGTGAGGGACTTGGCGGAATGGAGGGAGGGGAAACTGCAGCCAGGATATAATGTATGAGAGAAGAATAAAAGAAAAAAAAGAGAGAGAGAGAGAGAGAGTTGAAATAAATTTCCTAGATTTTGTAAGAGTTCACCAGATTTTCACTTTAGTAACACACAGGTGATTTGAATTAGAATGTTATGTGTTAATGAGTATTCCAGGAAGGCAGAATCAGAAATTACTGATAGTATTAAATCACAATTTGAAAATGAATTCAATAACTGGTATACATTCTCTTTGTATTAGTCCAAAAATTAAAGTGGAATAAATTCTTCCAAATACATTCCATGAGACCAGCATTACTCCAATATCAAAGCAAACAAGGAATCATCAACATAAACTATATGCTAATATCTTTGATGAACCTAACTAAAAATCCCCTACACAGTATTAGATTACCAAATCTAAAAGCACACAAATGACATGTTGTAGTTTTATTAAATGGAGTTCATCCTGGCATGCAAGGATGATTCAATATATGTCAGTCAATAACTGCACACCACATCAACAGGGAAAAAAAACAACAAAACCATTTAATATCACAATAGGAGCAAAAAGAGCATTTAAGAAATTCAAAGTTCCTCATAATAAAAGCAATAAACTTAACTAGATATAAAAGGAACATATGTGTATGTAATAAAGCCTCCCTATGATAAGACAATAGCTCACATTATACTGACTTGTATATTGCCTTTGTAGCAAGTATCAAACATTTTGGTTTGAGTCAAAAAGAAATCATATCACAATACAGGTGCATTAAGTTCATTTATTATTTTTCAGTACTTCCAATTCCTCATAAACCTGAGATGTGGTTCAATGGTCCTTTCATAGAAGAAAATGGCTGAAACCTTGTAATTTTACCTACACAACAAGATACGTAAGGAGTACAAGATGTCCACAGCAGATTGACTCCATCACTAAGGAGCTAAAAGATGCTTTCATGTGCCATAGCTACTTTGCAGATAAGGCTGAAGTCCTGAGAAGTAAAATGAAATGACGTATACAAGCTTATACTTATGGTTTGCGATGCTCCTGGGACAGAAATGAATTTTTCCAGACTATAAGTAACCCTGTTTATTCTTCCTTTCTCTTCTGCTGTCATTCATTTTCATATAGCAGCACCACAATAGAAACCACCCAATAGTATTTCCTTTGATTGTTTTCCTTCTGTATCCACAAAACAAAAAGCAGTGTCAGGATGCCATGGTGTGGGATGTAAGACATTTGTTGAATACTGGGCACAGCAAAAAGGTTCTACAAAAGAATGTTAATCCTCAAGCATATCCAGGAACTAGTGACTACTCTGTCCCATTGCCAGGGTGTCACCATGTTTGGAGAGGACAAGACAGCATGTAAGAACACAGGCTCTGGATTTAAGGAAGTTTGAGCTCATTGCTCATTGGACTCATGATTCCAGCTATGTTATCTAAATTCTGTGAGTTTTAGATTAAAACAATTAAAATTTAGAGTTTTGAATTAAAACAAACTTCTGTGTTTCATCTTTAGAAAAATTTTACTGGTTATCATATCTATCACACAAATTAGATGAAAAGTGAGTGAACATATCTGAAGTACTTTGCACATTGACACGTGTTGTGGTTTGAAGAAGAGGTAACCCTTCAGGCCCATGTATTTAAGCACCTGGGCCCCAGTGGTGGGTGCTGTTTAAGAAGGTTTTGAATCTTCAAGAGGTAGAGCACTGATTGAAGAAATTTGTTGGCAGAGATGGAGGCATCTTAGAAGTTTTATAGCCTGACCCCACTGCTTATCCTCTCTGTTCACTTCCTGAGTACAGAAGAGATGTTGTCTGACTGGCGTGCCAACCTCTGCTCTAGTGTTCATACCTTCACAGTCACAATGGACAATATCCCCTCTGGAACTGTAAGCGCCAACAAACTCTTTCTTTCCTATCTTGCTTTTAGTCAGGGTATTTTATCACAACAGAAAATTAAGCAATTCAGCATAAAGCTTCCAGAATAAAGGCTCTGAGAAGTCCTGCATGAAGAAACCCATCTAACACTAGTGTTTCTCAAGTTCTTTGACTATGCAGAGTAAGTTTATTTTTATTTTATTTTGTAATATTCCATCATGATCCTATATATGCATTGCTCTGAAAGATATACATTTAATGAAAATGTACTGCTCAACAAAAGGTCTCAGTTTAGAAGATTAGGAACTAAACTGCACAGAAATGAGCTAAATTTCCTTCATTAACATCCTTGAATAATCATGTAAAAGGATGAGTTTGGCTTTTGTGTTCTCCTTAAACTGAGGTCATGTTTCTACAGCTTCTGAGACATCTTAAAGCTCTACTATTTATTGGTGTAACTGTGATCCACCAAAGAGGTTGATTTTATTTTGTGACTGCAGGCGAAACACTTCTGACAGCAGACCAGTGAGACTTTATTCAGAAGGTGTGTGGGTGAAGATCTGAATGGAGAGTCTAGTTCGTAATGCAGCATGCTCTTCAGAGACACAGATAAATGTAGGTGGGATGCCATGGTGAGGTGTATTGGATCTCATTGACAAGGTATAACACCTTATCTGAAATTTAAACATTCTTCTGGCTTTGAATTTAGGGGAGAATCTTTCTATTTAGAACATTGTAGTTGGAGGTAGAGAACACATGAAACCCTTTGTCAATACTTCTGAAAAGATATCCATTGAGTACTGTCTTACAGAAGCTAATTACACACTCATCTACCCAAGTTCACATTAAAGGGAACCTTGTTTATAGATTAATGTCAGTCTTGGTAGAAGATTTCAAACCAGAGAAATCTGCAAATGCTCATAATCAGAGTAAATCCCACACTTCTGTCAGTCGTTTTACACACTTCTCATCAAAGAACCTCAACCATGTTTGGCTGCATTATTGCTTGATCAAAACTGGAATCAGCATTGTGTTGCCTATCAGACATGGAACAGAAATCATAGCTTGGTTTCTGGTATATATTTTCATCTAACTTGTTGGTATTACTCATTGCAGGAGTTTGCTTCATAGATAAATTAATGACCCTGTGAATCACTTATGCAGGATGCTTTTCTTCTATGAGAAATGGAAAAAATGTGCAGGCATATGCTTTATATTGTCAAATATTGTGGTCAGCTCAGTGGAAATATTTATTTTGGGACTGTGTTACATGTAGATGTAACCGACCGCCTTATTAAATAAGAAACACAGAGCCAATGTAAAGGTGAAAGCCCAAGAGGTCAGAGCTAGAAGCTTACCCGCTTTCCGCCAGCTAGCTTCTCCCGCCAAGAGAGCTCTCCGAAAAGGGAGTTTCTTCCTGTGCGGTTGATTTATAAGGAGTCCTGTTTCTTCCTTCTCATTGGTTATAAACTAACTACGTGGCTGTCTCGTCACTGCCTCTCTGTCCAGACCTCCCAAGTTTTCTATGGTTGGTATTGAGATCAAGGGCGTGTGTCTCCAATGCTAGCTGTATCCTTGAACACACAGAGATCTACCTAGCTCTGCTTACCAAGTGCTGGGATTAAAGGCGTGCACCACCACCGCCCTGGCTTTCGCTATGGCTTGCTAATAGCTCTGACCCCTAAGCAACTTTATTTATTAACATACAAATAAAATCACATTTCAGTACAAATAGAATACCACTATATTTCCCCTTTCTAATTTAATAAAAAGAAAAAAAAAAGGAAAGTTGTAACTAATATAAGAAAAACTATATACAAAAGTACAATAACTATATACAATATATACAAGTGATGAAAACCTAAACAATGTCTAGTCCATTTGTATTTGACAAATTCAGAGAAAATAATTCCATTGCTTATCCTATTTTGGTAAGTCCAAAATATACCTAATTCCTTTCTATCCTAACTAATCTTCAACTATAATTAACTAATCTTCAGCTATAATTAATTAAACTTCGACTATAACTAACTAATCTTCAACTCTCTCAGAGACCCAAGAAGGAAATAATATTACCTAACAAAAATAAAAACAGGAAGTGCAAGTAAGCAGCTTCCAAAAAATTGTGAGTTGACAGAAACAGCCAGCCGCCTGGACAGTCACCTGAGGTTTCTCCGCAGTGTTGGGGCATCATCTTCAGCCTATAGGCTTAGCGTATCTGACAGACTCATTTGTGAAGTAGGATGTACACAAGTTCAACAGTTCAACCTCACCTTGGGTGAGAGCAGTCCATGTACCAGAAATACCTGAATTCCACTAGTGTCATGTCCTGATTCAGGATTTTAAACTCTGGAAATTGTTGATGGTTTTTTAATTCAGCTGTCCATTCTTCTTGACTGTGTATGTGTGGCTTCATCTCAGCATCCCGTTCTTCTCCACATCCCTCTATTAAATGACAGTCTGCTATTGAGAGGCGTGAGCTTAGTTACTCTTCAAGAATAACTGTTTCAGCTGCTGTTCCATTGCACATCAGAAGCCATCGGCCAACTGCCTGTTCAGCTGCCTTCGAAGGAAAGGGCACTGTACCTTTTCCGGATTGCAAAGGCCACTTCAGGGATGGTGCCATATTGTCCTGGCCTCAGGAGATGCCTTTTGATAAAGCCACAACCACACTTGTTTTGGCAAGAATCGGTAGTCCTTTGTTTTACGTCTGTCCATTTTGTCCTGTTGTCAGCAGTAGATTCGAGGATACTTTGTTGTCCAGTGGCTAACATTTGCCACAATGAAAGTTAACTCCATATGCAGTTTCTTCAATGCCCATATTCTCTCTGAAGTAG
>CABHPP010148015.1:0-21829 GCA_902168425.1 Peromyscus attwateri
TAAGTGTGTTTATAATTTTAACCCTTACTGGGTCCCCTTCCAGGCCCCTTTAACCCTTTGGGTGCTCGGCAGTTTGGAAGTATCCACTGAAGTTGGGTGATGTGCGTCCCACTAAACACCAAGGGGAAGGGCTCTGGGGCGCGTGAGAAAAATTAACTATTTACGTGGGCCTGCAGGCTTAAAGGGTGAGCCTCACTTGCTGCTCAGAACAACGAACAGTGGCGAGACAGAATGAAAAACGAACCCACTACTCTAGCTGGTTTGGAAAAGATGTTTAAGTAGCCCTTCCTTGCCTGGTGCCTCGTTTTCTCCGTCTATGAAATGGGACTCAGCAAGAAAGATATTGAAGGGATGTGGTGAGGCTTGGGTCTTTTGAAGAAGCTATGGATGGGGAGATGGGGAACCAGGATAGCCATACCCCAAACAGCCCCTCCTTTGTACTCCCCAAGGAGAGGCTGTGCGCGGGTGGGTTCCCTGGCCATCAGAGAGCTCATGTCAGCCTGGAAGTTGCCAAAAAGGATTCTACCCCAGTAAAGAGGTCTTAGGAGGCCTGCCCAGTGCCAGGTGGTCCTGGAAGGTCCAGACAGTACCAAGAAAGTGTCACCTCCGGGGAGCCAATTACCAAGGAAGAGAAGCTTCCACCAGGGAGACCTGATGGGGGCTGGGAGAGGAGGGAACATCACAGCTTGTTTCTCTTGACCTTGACACCACAAATGCTTCTTAGAATCCCTTGTCTGTCACTTGCATTATGACCTTGAGTGTCTATGGCTTTAACCCTGTTTCTTCATCTTGCAAAGCAGTAAGGTCCAGCTGCTGGCTCTAGTGCATGCCCTGAGGGCGTGTGTAAAGAACCCAGAAGCAGCTATAGTGCTACAGAAACATCTAGATGCTATGCTGTTCGACAGTCAGCAACTGTAGCTTTCTGAAGCACTGGGTAATGCGGGTAATATAGATAATGAGCTGGAGCCGTGTCTTCCAGTGAGGCTCTAGTCCAGCCATGGGACTGTAAACCTACCTCAAGTTCATGCCATAACTAACACACAGCAGAGGTCAGGCCTAGAAAGAGCTGCCGAGGGGAAGAGGCCATACATGAAACAACATCAAAGGTGTGCCAGGAATCCACAGGATGGCATGTGCCTGGAAGGCAAACTGTAAAGACCTGGAGGTGTCGAAGTGCCCAGGGTTTGATACATGGCTTGCAGTGAGTGACTAGTGCCTGCTACAGAGTGGGTGGGATGAAAAACCTTAGACAGAACGAGACAGAGGAAGAGGAAGGGTGTGACTCTTCCGACCAGAAGGCTCTTTAGGGATTGAACAGTCCTTGGAGACTGCTTTTCTCTGGTCTGAACCATTTGACAGGGTTTGTGGGACCCCTGAGAGACAAATGGTCAAGGCCTGTGTCTCAAGCTTTCCTCTGTGGGTAAGTTGGGCCTGAATCCCAGAAATGTGGTGGGAGGGTGCTCATTGGAATTCCTGGAGGAATTCCCTCACAGACAGGAACTGAAATGAATCGGGTGCATGGCATCCCTTTGCCCTGCCCTCTCAGTCATCCAAGGCAAGTTTTTTTCACCAACAGGGATAAACATGCTCAGAGAGGTTCAACCTGCCTGAAATCACACTGCTAGTTAGAGGCAGGGGGACACCCAAGCCGAATCTGCCTCCCTCCATCGAGCAGTGTCTTCTCCATTTCTCCTTAGTTGCTCTTTCCTACAATGCGACCAAGGATTTCCTTTGCTTTCTTCCATAAATGTTGCACACAAAGAGTTCGCCAGTGTTTTGTGAGAGGAAGCCAGGTTCTTCCTTGTCTCTCCTCGCAAAAAAAATGTCCCTACGAAGAATGTGATTTGAGAATAGATCTTAGCTCTTCAGAGGGAAAGTCAGTGTGAGATACATTAATAATGATGCCAGTCCAGGACAGCCAGGGCTGCAGAGAGACCCTGCCTCAAAATGAAATAAACAAATAAAATAAAAAATAAAAACCACCACTAATAATAACAACAAATAAATAAGGATTCCCAAACAAAACCCATACCCAGTGAACTCCGTGGTAGGTGCCCCCCAGGTCCCTAGAGAGTCATTTGCATACTTAGGGTAAGACAAGCATCTTACTTATCAATTAACGATATCTCCAACAACCTCAAGGGAGAAATTTCATTCAGGATTTATTGCCTGGAAAAACTAAAACTGGAACAAATTACATCTCCCCCGAGGAAGCGTCTTCCTTGCTAATGAGAGGCACTCTGTAACTGATCAGGCTTCCCTTTTCGCATGGGCTGCCAGGAAGCTCAGAGCCAAATACCATCCTCATTCCCAACAGCCTTGGCAGTTGCTTCCTTCTGATTTCTGCTTCCCCACTTCTAATCCTACTGGCTCAGCCTTGTTTTCTCTGCCTTTCATTAAAGATGTCTCCCTTTGTTAGTGGCAAGAAATAAATCATTCAAACGAATCCACATTTGGAAGAGTTGCTGAAGGGACCTGGATCCCATGGGCCATGTACTTGGCCAGGCATGGTTCTGGTCTTGCCCACTTGCCCAACAGCTGAGGGATCTCTCTCTTGGAAGGAAAGAGGGGCTGGCTTAAGACCAAGGGATTGCTCACGCAGCTGCCGGCAAAGGCTAAGATCAAACAGCCAGGGGCAGGTCAGCAGTGCTATTTTGTACTTACTGAAAGCAGCTGACCTCTCTCCCGCTAGCTCCCTAGGAGGACAAACCGCCATCCCCAACTCAGCACCCAAGTGTCCCCTACGGGTCCGTCCCACGGAGACATGGCTGGAGACAGCCTAATCTCTCTGGAGGAGCCACTGTCACTGGATCCGTGTCATGTGCCAAGCAAGGAGAGGTCACAGGGTTCAGGTGGGAGATCGGGGTGGGAGGACCAGGCACTGGAGAATGTCTTTGGACAGGGACAACCTCTCTGAGGAAGTGGCACTTCAGGGGGTTGTGCTAGATGGAAGAGACAGTCTTGCCAAGAGCAGAATGGCAGAGTCCTTTGCAGGGGACGCAGCCACTGCAAAGACACTGAGGTAGGACAGAGGACACAGTATGGGAGGGGGGTGGCAAAGACGATGAAGGGGTGGGGCAGCAGTGGGGGCCCAGCCCAGCTTTTCCAGTTAGATTTGCTGGAAGAGCATGAGAAAGCAGCATGAGAAAGCACTGAGCCTCAGAGCTGGGAGACACAGGCTCTGATCTGAGCTCGCACAAGCTCTCCCAGCTGCCACGCTTAGTCTCCTTTCTGTTGCTGGGAGGAAACATTCTGAAAAGAAGTGACTTAAGGAAGGAAGGGCTTATTTTAGCTTGAGACTTACGGTATAATTCACTATGGCTAGAAGTCAGCGCAGCAGGAGCTTGAAGTGGTGGGTCACATAAAATCCACAGCAGGAGAGGGGCATGAATACACACTAGTCCTCAGCTTGCTTTTTAAGTCTTATACAGTCCAGGATCCCTTGTCCAGGAATGGCCTCACCAATAATCAAGATGGGTCTTCCCACACCAACTAATACAAACAAGATAATATCCCACAAGCATGCCCGAAGCCCATCTCCCAGGTGAGTCTAGATTCTCTCAAATTGACAATTAGCATATTACAGCTCCTTGTCAACTTGATACCCAAACACATCACTTTTAAGCCCTAACCATCTACACCTTGTCCTCAAAGTCTCATGACATTGTTATAATTCAAAATGCACCCAGTCCAACGTTAAAAGTCTCCATAGCCTCTAACAATCCCAACACTTTAAAAGCCTGGAGTCTTGGGCTGGAGAGATGGCTCAGAGGTTAAGAGCACTGGCTGATCTTCCAGAGCACCACGTGGTGGCTCACAACCATCTATAGTGGGATCTGATGCCCTCTTCTGGTGTAAAGGTGTACATGCAGCTAGAGAGCTCATATACATGAAATAAATAGTTTTAAAAAAGGAAGATAGTCCAGAGTCTCATCCTTTTTCCAACTTGGGCCCAGCAGAATGGCTCCACAAAGAGGGTATCAAAGAAGTGCCTTCCTGTCATCAAAGAGGTGGTGACCTAAAAACAGACCATCAACATCCACAAGTGCATCCATGGAGTGGGCTTCAAGAAGTGTGCCCCAGGGTACTCAAAGAAATCTGGAAATTTGCCATGAAGATGGGGACTGCAGGCATGTACACTAATACCAGACTCGATAAAGCCATCTGGGTCAAAGGAATTAGGAATGTTCCATGCCATATTTGTGTACATTTGTACAAAAATAAAAAAAGAACCCACAATGAAGACTCTCAAAACAAGTTCTACACATTGGTAACTTGTGTGCCTGTTATCACATTCAAAAAGCTACAGACAGTCAATGTGGATGGGAACTAACCTGCTGAATGTCAAATAAAGTTGCAGAACTGCCCCCCCCCCCCAAAAAAAGGCCAGAGTCTCTGGTCTGGAGAGGAGGGTAGAACAGTTAAGAGAACTAGCTACATTTATAGAGAACCTGGCTGTGGTTCCCAGCATCCACATCCAGTGGCTCATAACCACCTATAATTTTAGTTCCAGAGGTTCTGGTGCCCTCTTCTGGCCTCTGTGAGCACCAAGCAAACATGTGGTACACATACGTATTTGCAGGTAAATATTCATACACGTAAAATAAAAATAAATATTTTTTTATTTACAGTCTTTTAATTGTGTGGTATTATGAAATCAAGTTAAATACATGTAACATATAATGGCATAGAATAAACCTTCCCATTCCAAAATGGAAAAGCCAGGGCAGAACAAGGAAAAATTCACACAAAAGCAAAACCAAAATCGAACAGGAAATACAGCAAATCCTGAGCTCCATGTCTGGCATCTGGAGCTTATGATAAAATCAGCGGGGCTCCAAAAGACTAGGATAGCGTTACCCTTCGGCTCTACTGCCCCCAGCACACACAGATTCTCTCCTGGGCTGGCTCCAATCCATGTCCACAGCTCTCTTTGTATGTCCCATGGTCCCGGCATCTCTAACATTCTGTGGTCCCCACTTCACTTTTGTATAGTAGCCTCTCATGGCCTCCTTGCTGGGACACTAACCCTATACACATTGCCTGGCCTTAGCAGCTCTCTGAAAACATGGAGCAAGACTCCATGACCTCTTCAGTCCTGCATTTTCCATACCTGCAAAGCCAGCACTACATGGATGACACTGCTTAAGACGAAGCCTGCCTGCCTTGGGTCACAGCTGTATTGACTCCTGTGTGCCAACTCCAGGGAAACACTTGTCCAGACAATGGCTTTCCAGAAGAAAAGAATCCAGTCAGTGGATCTTCACAAAAGGGAGCCTCTGATGGGCGGGGCTGTGCTCCCAGGATACCGTTCCCAGGGTAGGTCAGGAAGTTTCTCTTCAATAGTCCTGATCTCTTTAACAATTACAGCTGCTGCTTCCCCAGCACCAGCCGGAAAGCTCTCTGTCTTGAAATTTTTCTGCCAAACAAGTTAGTCTGTTACCTTTAAATTCAACTTCATTCAGGTTCTCAGGGCATGGGCAGAATGAAGCCAGATATTTGGACAAAATATCACATGAATGGCCTCTCACCCAGTTCGTGACAGACAGAGGCCTTGTCCTTTGAAACCTCTTGAGCTGGGCCCCACACTCCACATTTCTCTCAGAATTCTTGTCTTCCAAGCTCCCACCAGAATTGCTCATTAAGCTCTATGTCCAGCATTCAAGGGCTTTTCTAGCCCGAGTTTCCAAAATTTCAATTCTTCCATCAATTCCAGCCACAAAACAGTTCCAACGGCCTAAGGAACACATGACCGGTGGCTCCAGTTCCCAGTACCAATTTCTGTCTTGGTATCTTTCCCTGTTGCTGTGCGAAAATACTCTGACAGAAGCAACTCGGGAGACAACTTAAGAGAGAAAAGGTTTATTCGGGTCACAGTTCTCTTTCTGTCCCTCAGCCCGGCTGCAGAAGCTCTACCCCCTCAAATGAGGCAGGCCAAGCCTGGTGGCAGCTGGAAAGAACTGCCCTGAGCCCTGGGTAAAGCTACTGCAGCAAGCTGGATAAATGGGTGGGAACTGCCCTCCTCTTAGGACCCTGTGGTTGGAGAAGAGCTGCCCTGAGCATCAGTGCAACCTTCATTCTGAGTTTTGTGATTTGCTGTAAAAGTGTTCTGAGGTTGCAGACCGACAGTGTGATGTGGATCATGTTGAACGTGCCCTTTCAATTCACAACACACTGGGAACGTCTTTCCAAGTCTTTTTAAAGAGGACTTTTTACCTAAGATTTTAAATGGCTCGCCGTGCGCAGCATGTTGTGACGTGTTTTGATGTTGCCAATTTTTGCCGTTATAAATAGTGGCATCATGATATCATGATTTGGTTTGAGGGGGAATTTTCTAGGGATGAAATTACTGGGGAAATTATCTTTGCCTTGTTAAGATGCTTCCTTAAGTTTCTCTCCAGGACTTTTCATTGACCTGTAATGATGTCAGCAGAGTCTGAGCATGCACACACTCCCGTTACTGCCAACGACTTGCTTGGTGAGCTTGCCATTTGTAATGACAGAATGGTAAACCTTGTGACTTTGATTGAATTAAGAAATACTTAATTTCTGAATTAAGAAATGTGCGATGCTGGGGCACACCTTCGGATTTCCAGACAGGCTTAATGAATGTGGGTGACACCATCCAGTGGGTCCTGGACTGCATGAAAAGGGGACAAGAAGATGGCGACTGGGCAGAACACTTCTGCTTCCTGATCTGCTGAGATGTGAATAAGCGGTCTCATATTCCCACTGCCACAGGCAGAAGCTGGTGCCTGACCTCCAGCCTTCCCATCCACAATGCACTGCATCCCCTCAAACTGTGAGCCAAAATGAAGGCCCCCCTCCATTCTTATCAGGAAATTAGGCTATACTAACTAGAAAAGTAATGTCTAATTCTCCGAGTCTGAACACCTCCATGTAGTCAACACTGAATCAGGGAAGAGAGCAGTTCCAGACTCAGGACTTGCACTTTACCCAGCAAGTACCCCAGTAACCTTTACTACAGCCAATCTTGAATTTCCTATAAGGAAATCATTTAAGTTTGCTTCTTCTGCTTACTGCCTATGTGTGTGATTCAGCTCCCATTCTGAGAAGAGCAGACATGTTCCTTCCATTGCTGTATAATATTCCATTGTATGAGCACACAGTAATCCATTTTGCTGTGTGTAAATGTTTGAGCTGTGCCTGATTCCTGGCTCCTTTAAACAGACACTATAAGCATTGGACACATGGTTTTTGATAGATATATGTATATTGACTTTCGCATATTGTAGCCTAGAACTCAGATTACTCAGTAATAGGTAGATATATGGTTAACTTCATTTTTAAAAGTTCTAGACAGCTTTCTAGAATAATTGGTATTAATTTATCCCATCAAAAATGAGTATTAGAACATGTGTTTAGAGGGTATTGTTTCCCCACTAATTTTCTTTTGTCAAAAACTAGCCAAAGGGTCATAGAGATGGCTTGGTGTGTAAAAGCGCTTTTGGATTCATAGAACCCACATACCAAGGCTGAGGTGATGATGTGCATCTGTCACCCCAGCACTCCTCTGGCTAAAAGGAAAATAGAGACAGGAGAATGGCCCTGAGGCTCACGGATCAGCCAGCCTGCAGCAGCACAGCAGCAGAGACAGCAGAGACCCTGCCTCAACAAGAGGAAAGCTAAAGCTGGATGTGCTGGTGCGCATCTTTAATCCAAGCAGAGGCCAGAGGATCTCTGTGTCAAACCCAGCCAGAGCTACACGGCAAGACCCTCTCCTTAGAAGAAAAGAAGATGGGAAGTGAGAACCATCTCCTGAAAGTTGTCCTCTGACCTCCACAGACGTGCCCGCCGCTCCCCTCCCATGTTATCAACCCACTGTGTGTGCCTGCCCCTCCCAACATATCAAATTACCTATGTGAGTCCTTTTGGATCATATCCTATCTGTGCTGGGTAGTTTATGTCAACTCGACACAAGCTAGAGCCATTTGGGAAGAGCGATTTTCCGTTGAGAAAATGCCTCCATAGGACGGGCCTGCCGACAAGTCTACAGTGCATTTTCTTGATCGATGACCAATGTAGAAGGAACCAGCTCTCGATGGGTGGCACCACCCCTGGCTTGGCGGTCCTGGGTGTTATAAGAAACCAGGTTGAGCAAGCCATGCAGGGCAAACCAGTAAACAGTGTTCATTTGCAGCCTTTGCATCAGGTCCTGCCTTCAGGTTCCTGCCTTGAGCTCCTTGCCCTGACTTCCCTGGGTTGGTGGACTATAACCCGTAAGATGGAATAAATTCTTTCCTTCCCACATTTCTTTTGGTCACCGTGTTTTATTACAGCAACAGAGACCCTAAGCAGAGTGAAACTGGATATGGTGGTGCACACCTTTATTTCCAGCACTCAGGAGGCAGAAGCAGGCAGATCTGTGTGAGTTTGAGGCCAGCCTGGTCTACAAAGCAAGTTCCAGGACAGCTAGGACTACTCAGAGAAACCCTGTCTCGAAAAACCAGAAAGAAAAAAAGAAAGAAAAAAGAAAGAGAAACAAAGAAACCCTAACTAAGATGCCATTCACCATTCTCCTGACCAAAGCTGCAACTTTCACCATTCTCCTGATCAAAGCTGCACTATTATCACCATAGCTTGAAACTCAGCATTACCATCCAGTGGGGTTGGGCAGCTTGGCTTCTCTGCATTTCTGTGCATGTTCTAGAATTAGCTCTTTGATTTGTTCACAAAGTACCAAGTCTTCCAATTGATAAATATATAATTTTTACTTCTACTTAGCCACATTCATAATATTCAGTGTGTATATATTACCATTTATTCTTAAGCATTTAATTTTAACAATTCAGTTGCAAATGAAAGTCCTTTCCATTTGTTTTACTTCTTTATAGAAATACAATTTATTTGGAGGTCATCTTGTTTAAACAACACCTTAAAGTTTGCTTTTTAATTCTAAGTTTGTTTTTAGATCATTTTGGAGTTCCTGTATGCACCATCATGCCATATGTGAATTGGTAGTGGTTTTATGATTTTTGTTTAAACCATATGCTTTTTTTAAAAATCTCTATTGCACTGACTCAGTCCTCAGCACAATGCTGAACAGAAGTACTGATAGTAGCTTTGTATTCCCTTAACTCCAGGGAGAGAGCATTTGCTGTTCGAACTTTAAAATATGTTCTCCAAGGGTTTTTCTAGACATCTGTGACAAGATGAGGGAAGTTCCCTTTTGTTCCTGTGTGCTGGTGATTGAATAAATGTTGAATTTTTGTCTTGTGATGTTTCTGTGTCTCTTGAGTTGATTATGTATTTTTCTCCCCCATTATGTTAACGTGGTGAATTGCATTGAAAGATTGTTAAAACGATCTAAAAACAAAAACAAAAACAAAACATTTGATAGGGTTGGAAAGATGGCTCAGATGTTAACATTGCTTGCAGAGGACCTGGATTAAGTTCTCAGCATTCACATTGGGCAGCTCATAGTCACCTGTAATTGATGACCTCTTCCGGCCTTGGATACCCACATGCACAGGTGTACAGGCAAATAAGCAAGTGCACACACACACACACACACACACACACACACACACACACACACATTTTAATCAATCACATTTGGTCATGGCATGTTCTTCTCTTTCTCAGATTTGATTTGAAAATACTTTACATATGATTTTCGTATTTATATTTATGAGAGATATGGGTCTGTAATTTTCTTTTCCTCTAAAATATAATAATAAAATGTCATATTTTGTCATAAGAGGTAGCTGGCCTTGCAGAATGAGTTCAGAGTTGTTTCCTCTTTCTCCATTTTCTGAAAGAATTTATGCAAGATTAGCACTGAAAACTCCTAGCACAGCTAGATGGCCCTGAAACTCTTTGTGCAGGAAGATTTTAATTTAAAATACAGGTTCTATTTCTCAGTACACACCACACTGCTACATTTTAACTTCCTTTCATGTGGCAAGTTATATTTTCAAGGAATGTGTTCATTAAACTTAAGTTGTTACAGAGTCAACTAGATTGCATGCATAAAGATCTTAGCAGAGTCCTGGCGTATGACAGACTGGTGTCAGTCACTAGGATCTCACAGTCAGTTAGACAATCTGCCTACTGATGGTTTGTTTGTTCTTTCAATAGCTCTGATTTTCCAGTTTCATTTTGCCCTTATATACATATCTCATGATTCCCATTATCTTCTCATTCAAATATTTCCGAATTACCACGGCATGATGTCTTCTTGCACCCATGATCTATTTAGCAATATGCTGGTTAATTTGCAAGCATTTTGGAAATCTTGCTGTAACCTTTTCATACAGCTTTACCCTTTCATTCCACTTCACTGAGGAAGCATAGTCTACAGAAATTCTGGCCTTTGAAATGTTCACAGTCAGTGACTGTGATGACATGGTCTATGCTAGTTGTCCGTCTAGTCTGTTTGATATATGTACCATGGAACAACAAACAGTTACCCTTCTGTAGTTATTCCGTATGGTGGTGAACACATGCCAACTGGATAAAACTGGTTAATCGGGTCATATCATAAATTGAAAATAGTATAAGTCACCAGGTAGTCAACACTTGCTAACCCCAGCACTCATTTCCCACAGTGCATTTCAGAAGGCATCAGGATGTGCACCCCACACTGACAAGTAGGGCGCACTCCTCCTGGAGGGAAGAGTCTGTCAATTAGTTGGAATTATTCTGCATGAGAGAGTTCTCTCTCTCTCCAGTCTCTAACTTATCACATCACTAGCTGTATCAGTGTGGATCCAAGGGCATTCACTTTGTGCCTTCATTTTAATCCAGTAGCATCTTATTGATTTTATTGCTGAGTTGTTCCAGCTATAACCATTTATATTTCTGGTTGGTTTTTTTTTTTTGAGACAGGGTTTCTCTGTGTAGCTTTGGAGTCTTTCCTGGAACTCACTCTGTAGCCCAGGCTGGCCTCGAACTCACGGAGATCCACCTGCCTCTGCTTCCTGAGTGCTGGGATTAAAAGTGTGCACCGCCCAGTTCCATTTATATTTCTTCCAGTTGGTTCCTAGTCTGACTAATTCCTCAACTTGTGAGATTTCTCTTTTTCTTTTAACTACAAGCTCTTCTGGGTTTGTATCTTATATTTCCTTCCTCAGTCCTAGAATCAAGAATCCTGATTCTTTCACTGGAGTGTGGTGCCCTGTGCAGGGGCATCTGAACTTCTAGTGGGTTTATGCAAAATAAACCCATCATAAATTTGAAACTGTTGTAAATCACTGTGTGTGAGGACATGTCTGTAATCCCAGTACTTGGGAGGCTGGGCAAGAACATCACTGATTTGAAGATAGATATGGCTACAAGCAAGACCTTGATCTCAAAAAAAGAATTTTGAAATAGAAAACACTTGAAGGGGGTGGGAAGAAGCTCGTTTAGTAAAGTGCTGAGTTCAGATTCCACCCCATACAAGCCAGGTACTGCTCTCCACATCTGTAATCCCAGCACTGCTGTGACATGGGGCACACAGAGATAGGTGGATCCCTGGAGTTCAGCCAGTCTAGCCAAACTGGTAAACACCAGATCTGTGAGAAACCCTGCCTCAAAAAAAAAATAGTGTAGAGAAAGACTGAGGAAGGCACTTGTTGCCAGCCTATGGCCTCAACACGTACATGTGCACACACACAAAAAAGTGCACACACACACACACACACACACACACACACACACACACACACCAAAATAAAGTAAATAAAACAGATACACTCAAAGGCCTGCCAAGGTGGTACTCACTTGTGATCTCAGTACACAAGAGAGAGAGAGGCAGGAGGACTGAGAGTTGGAATACAGTCCAGGCTACATAATAAGTTCAAGGACAACCTGGACTAGACAATGAGTCCATCTGTCTATCTGTCTGTCTGTTTGTCTGTCTATCAACTGTCCATCTGTCTAATAAGCTCCTCATAAGAATGTCCTGTAAGTTATTGGCTACATATATCCAAACCTGCTGGCAGCACAGTACACTGCAAAGTGTGGATCATTCACCCTCACAGTCACGTGACTGATCGGGAGCTGTGGCTCATCACTGTCCTGACTGTTCTACCTCATACGCTGCTAGCCAGGTGTCTTAGTTAGGGTTTCTATTGCTGTGAAGAGATACCATGACCATAGCAACTCTTATAAAGGAAAACATTTAACTGGGGCTGGTCTACAGTTTTAGAGGTTTAGTTTATTATCATCATGGTGGGAAGCAAAGCAGACATGGTGCTGGAGCATCTGGATCCAAAGGCAACAGGAAGTGACCTGAGACACTGGGTGGTATCTTGAGCATATATGAGACCTCAAAGCCTTCCTCCACAGTGACACACTTCCTCCACAAGACAGCACTTACTCCACCAAGGCCACACCTCCTAATCGTGTCATTCCTTTTGGGGGTCATTTTCTTTCAAACCACCATACCAGACAAAGTTCCAGACTGAAAGTGTGATTTTTCACTGGAGTCCTGCCCCTTTGGTAACATTTTAATGTCAAAAGATCCTAAGTCAGACCATCATCTGTAACAGTATGGTAGGGCTACCTCTGCACAGGAGAACAGGTCAGTGTCTGTCCTCACTAACCAAGGCTGAAAGTCCTGAGCTCACTTTTAACAGCTTCCCTCACATTTTGATGAAGGTAATGTTGTCCTTAACCTCATTGTTTTGCCTCCAAGATTTTATAATTGTCTCTTTGATTGCTTCTTTGATGTACTATTTAAAGGTAAGTTGTTTAATTTCTAATTATCTGTGAGACTTTATAGATTTCTTATTATTATGGACATCCAGTTTTGTTTTTTTTTTTGTTTTGTGAAAAACTTTTTTAAAAATAATTTCACAATAAGGAAGTATATAATATAGCACAGTATGCAAACTATCAATGTGGGATATTTAAAAATGTCTTTGGTAATTGGTTAGGCAAATAATTTATTATATTTTATGTGAAATAATAGATTGTGTGTAGAATTTTCAACATTCTCATGGATATATTAGTTTCTTCTTTTTAATAAATAATACATTTAAGATTCAAACTTCTGATTGTTTATTAGTAGTATATAAGACAATTCAATTTAACTATTATTGATAGAAAACATAGTCTGAAAGATATCAATTACAAAGAATTTTAAGGCTCCTAAATAAGGGTAAGAATGTTCTACACATATGTACAAATAATTTAGTGTAGTCATACAGTATAATAGTCTGTAAGTGACAACGGTATGGGTACTGTGTAGTGCTGTTCAGAGCTTCTATATCTCATCTATAGCTCATCTTTGGTCTGCTCCATCATTTCTGAGAAGGTAGTTGCAATGTTTAGTATTTATTGTCAACTTGAAAAAAAATTCTAAAATCACCTGGAAGTCAGACTTCTGGGCATGCCTGGAAAGAACAATTGTGATTACACTGGTTAAGGTGGGAAGACCTGCCCACTGTGGGTGGTACCATCCCCTGGCTGAGACCCTGGGGAAAGAGAGCTGAGCAGCAACATGCATTCATCCCTTTCTGCATCCCGACTTCAGATGCCGTGTGACTAGCTGGCCCAAACCCCTCTTGTCTTGATTTCCCTGCTATGATGGACCTCGAACTGTGAGTCAAAACAAATCTTTTCTCCTTTAAGTTTGTCAGGGCATTTTATCATAGCAACAGAAAAGAAACAAAGAAATATAGCATCATTGTAGATTTTGTCAGTTGCTCTTTTTAGATCTATCAGGTTTATTTTCACGTAAATTAAAACTGTAGGGGGAAATGCGCATGCATAATTGCTGTGCTTTTTCAGTAAATCAGCCTTCACAGAATGCTCTTCATTAGTAGTTACTGCCTGATTTAAAGTGATGTTATATATCTATATCTATATCTATCTATGTAAAGATATAAATCTGATACTGATGTCACCACTTCAGCTTCCTAACGTTCCAAACACTAACGTTGTTTGGTGTGGAATATCTTTGTCTTGCCTTTTGTTTTCAGCCTGCCATTATACTGAAGAGTGCCCCTGCTAGGGGACACAGAGTCAGTTCTCACTCCTTTATGCAATCTGATAAGCTCTGCCCTCTAAGTGGAGTGTTTGATCTGTTTACATTTAATGTAACTGCTGCTACAGTTAACTGTCCGTCCATCAGCTTTCCCGTCTACACTCCGCTTGTCTCAGGCAGCTGTTGTTCCTCTGTTACTCCTTCCCTGTCTTCTTATGAGTTAAACTTTAAAAATCAGTCTTCTCTTTTGACACTTTCGGTCAGTCTCTGTGCATGATGTTATAGTATTTGCTGTAAGAATGCTTATTTACACCCACAGTTTATCATTCTGTCATTTTATATCAAACTTTGTAACGATCTTCCTACTACGTATTTCTTTAATCATATGCTTTATAAACTCCATAATACCAGGTTATAATTTCTGCTTCTAACAATTATGTATCTGTTAAATAAAGAGAATAAAAATTAGGTTTTCTTTAATAACTACTTGCACATTTACTATTTTTAGTATTCTTCATTCCTTCCTGTAAGTTGGAATTTCCTTCTGACCTAAATTTCCCTTCAAACTTGAATTTGTTTTTTATCTTTTATTCCTTCTTATAAATTTTTAGCTTTGTTTTTAAATTTTTTTAGTTTATTTTTTAGCCAGGCAGAGTGGCACATGCCTTTAATCCCAGCACTCAGGAGGCAGAGGCAAGTGGATCTCTGTGAGTTTGAGGCCAGCCTGGTCTACAGAGAGAGTTCTAGGACAGCCAGAGCTACATAGTGAAATCCCGATTCAAAAAGAAAAAACAAATCTGTGCGTGTATGGGTGTTTTGCCTACATGCATGTTAATGCACCACGTGGGTCCCCGGTGCCTGTGGATGTTAGAATAAGGCAACAGATACTCTGGAAATCTGCTATGAGCTGCCATGAGGGTGCTGGGAAATAAACTCAGGTCCTCTGGGAGTTCATCCAGTGCTCATAACTGCTGAGCCATCTGTCCGTCTGTCCAGGGCCTCTTTTTTTTGGGGGGGGGGTGTGTGGTATGTCAGGTTTCCTGACAATGGACCACCTCAGCTATCACTAACTTGAGATGTTTTTATTTCCCCATGTTTGACATTTGTCCTTTGCCACCTCTGCTGGGAATACCCCAGCTGTCTATATGAGCACGGCTCATGAGTGACGTGTGCTGGGAAGGCGTTCTTGCCACTGCTCCTCTGCATTTCACTGGCTGCTTTTAAGATTTGTCTCCTCATTGTGTTTTGAAGTGTACAGTGTGCCCAGGTGTCGATGTTTCCCTTTGTAGTATACATCTTGGTACTCAGGGAACTTGTTGGGTGCACACATTATTTTTAAACCACGTTTAGAGTATTTAACCAATAGTTTTCCAAATATCTTTTTTCTTCTCTAGGGTCCATTTTCTCCTTTCTCTGACTCCCACGGATGTTTGGACACCTGTCCCGTTTATTTCCAGCCCCCCAACACACACACGTTCCGAACTTCAAGCCCACCAGTCCTTAGGTCAGATTCTGTCCGCTGCCGTGTGCATCCGTGAGTTTCTCTTTTCTACGGTGTACTTGTCTTAAAATTATTATCGTTCTTTAAAGTTCTCATTTTGCGGCTGTGTTTTTGTCTGCTCATTCGTTGTGGACACCTTTCCTGTAAGTCTCCGCGCGCATGTGCGATGTCTTCTGCGAGCTCTTTTTGCTGATTTTTGCTAAGGTCTTTGTCGCACAGTCTGGTTGCTATACCGTTGTTTTGTCTGGCCTCTTCTGATGAAGTACTGACATTGGTGGTAGCCATCACGGAATTCCGCCCGACTCCACCCACAAGCCTGCTCCCCTTCACAGGCAGCCACCAAAATCTTCCTCTTTCTTTTCCTTGCCGCTTGCTAGCTGCCTTGACCTCTCTGCGGTCAGCCATACATTTTGTAGTTTAGATCTATTTTCATGGCTCCATCCTTTCTGGAATTTGTCCCTGTGCTCTCTTTACTGTCTCAGCTCCATGTTCTATGCCGTGGCTCCTTGAGCGTTTCTACCTCAGTGGTCACTCTCCCCCTCCCCCACTGCACAGGCCAGGAACCTGTGTCAGGAGAAGCACCTTGACGTACTTCTCAAATGGCTCCATTCCCTCACTCCTCTGCCCAATACTAGTCCAATTTCCAACTTTTTAGTTACTTTTACTTTTCCCGTTGCTGTCTTCAAATAGTATAAAAATATTGTGTTCCAAGTGAGCAATTATTGTCTATGTGAAAGTTTAAGTCAATTAAATCAATTTGCTGTTACCGGACCTGGAGCCAAAGCAGAGTACGCTGGCAGCTGTGACTTGGAACCCACCCGCATCATTATCCTGTAGGTTTCCTACACTCTTGTTATCTTACTGACTGCTGGTTGACCATTCCTCCAGACAAATGCTGCATGTAGCTGTGCTTTTAAAAATACTTGCACAGGTATTAGGCCTAGAAATGCAGATCCCAGACACCCAGTAGGGCGGGAGTGGGAGGATCTCACCTCCAAGGCCTGTCTGAGCTGCAGAGTGAGTTCAAGGCAACTGTGGGAAACATACTGAAGAGCCTATCTCAAAATATAAAGTATAGGGCTGGCAAGGTGGTTCAGTGGGTAAGGTGCTTGTGACTATGCTCGATGATCTGAGTTTGATCCCTGGATCTACGTGGTGGAGAGAACTGATTCCTGCAATTTGTTCTCTAATCTCCACACAAATTCACTGGCATGCACACATACACAGACACACAGAGAGATACAAACACACACTGGCATGCACACACACACACACACACACACACACACACACAGAGGCAAACATACAAATGAGTGAATGAACAAATAAATAGATAAATAAACTTGTTAGGATGCTTTGCTGCCCCCTGCTGAGCAAATGGAACAATATTACAACTATGAGGACAGCATCTCCAAACCCCAAGTATCCAGTTCATCCTTCAGGTGAGGAAGCCATGCCTGTGTCCAGAGCAGCACAGTTCATCCTCCTAGGCACTGTGGCCAACAGATCAGGGAACATCTGGTCATATTCTTGGAACCCAGATGTGCATAGCTTTTACGGTGTTTTGTAACCTGATCTCTCTGAGGATGGTTAGAAGAAACATCCTCTGTGGACCCAGCACATGCCTTTAAACTCAGGACAAGGGAGGAAAAGGCAGGTGGATCTCTATGACTTCAAGGTCATCCTGGTCCACATAGAGAATTCCATGTTATCCAGAACTACACAGTGAAACCCTATTTCAAAAAAAAAAAAAAACTCACCTTGCTCTTTAAATTTTAATACCAGTGACCTGCCCACTTCCTACCCTTTTCTTCTTTTCCAGTTCCCAGGTAATTCTGTTCAGGTCTGGGTTGGCATCCAGACTTGGTGAAGTCCATTTTTCTAAGGCTGTGGGCACAATTTTAACTCTTTAATACTGCTGCATTTCCAGCCTGACCACACAAAACCTAATCCTTCTTGGAAACCAAATGAAAGCTGTCTCTCAAAATATGGTGAGAGCCTTTCATTGCCTTCAGTGGGCTCTGCTGCAAGCCTGAGGTATAGGTGAAGTCACTGGGTGAGCCCCACCTTTCCGAAACACCAGCGTAGTGAGTAGTACCGACTCAATGTGCTATTTTAAGGCTTGTACAAAGCGGCAATACTGGAGTAGAAGGCAGACAAGGCCGGACCTAGGTCTATTTTTGAGACAGAATACAAGACTTCAAAGTAGCAGTTGCTCCAGGCTGGTGGCCTGCAGTGAGCATGCTCATCCCCCTTGGGTGCCTTGGGAGAGTGAGAAAGCATTTTGGGGAGGCACCAGGATGATCTCCACTTACCACAGGCACACCCATGGTTTAGGGGTTCCAAAGACAGCCACTGTGGTGGACCTGCTGTACCCAGGTCCCTCCTTTCCCTGTGCAAGCACATCCTCTCATGTGTGGGAACCCACAGCAAGGAGGAAACCTTCCAAGATCCCAGCCCAAGGCATGAACACAGGCTGAGCAAGGGAACCATGTCCCTGCAGGAGATGTGAGCTGAGAAGAGCAGGAGGCATGTGCTCGCTCCTCTGTCTCTTCATGGAGCAGTGGGTATGTGCTCAAGAGTGACTGTGGAAATGTGGAACTCCAGATGCTCCTAAAAGCAACAGATAGAAAAGATCTCAGCCTACCACCCACAACAATCCTGGTTACACACCTAGATCAGAGTACCTTTGAGGTGCTGGGTCATGGGAGATGAGAGGTCAGGGGTACCAGGACAGCGGAGAACACTCACAAGGCACAGTGATGGTGGAGAGTGCTCACAGGTCATGAAGCAGAGGGGAGCATTCATAGGACATAGGGACAAGGGGCATTCTAATTATATCGGAATGATAAGCATCCACGGGACTCTGGAGCAATGAGGAGCACTGGTTGGAGGCTAAGATTATAGCTGGAACTGATACATTCCATTTTAATGACTAGAAGATCCATACCAGCTGAAAATGAGCCATGTATCCGGACCGATCAAGCAAGATCCAAACTCGAACTTAGCCTGCTTACTGAGCAACTACTAGGAGCCAGGAACTGTGTCCAGAGCCTCTACAACAATGTAATTTGCACACAATCCATGGCCGCTATTAAGAGCAGAGAGGACTGATACTAAACAGAGCTGGACAGTCAGTTGGCAAGCCCGACTGATTCAACCTCCCACCCTACTTACCCATCAGCTGCAAGTGGGTGTGTCCTAAAAGACAGACACCTGCTGCAGCCTCCCCACTGTCCCGTCTCTGTTAGCGTTTGTTAGACTTACTCTTCACAGTTCTTTGCCCAAAACCTTGAGTCTTCATACTGGGGTACCCCATGGGGTATGCAGATTCCTTCACATCTGAAATAGACCATCTCAGCTAAAACCATCCCCTTTTGCCGGGCGTTGGTGGCGCACACCTTTAATCCCAGCACTCGGGAGGCAGAGGCAGGCGGATCTCTGTGAGTTCGAGGCCAGCCTGGGCTACCAAGTGAGCTCCAGGAAAGGCGCAAAGCTATACAGAGAAACCCTGTCTCGAAAAACCAAAAAAAACCAAACCAAACCAAAACAAAACAAAAAAAACCATCCCCTTTTGCAGGCCAGAAAGTAGCTCTCGGGCTAGCACCTACTCAAGGCCATGCAGATGAAATGGTGGCAGCCAGTGTCAAGCCTGGAAGCATCTGAGCCAGGACCTGGTACCTGCTGCTCTTGGCATCTCCCGGGCTAGTGTATCCGTTCTTTTCAGATATGCTCCTCTGTGTGCAGTCTCACCATTGTGAGATTTTGCCATCACACCATCACTGGGGGCTTCTGAGACCCTGGGCCCCAGGTGAGAGCCCTTAGCTGGCTGGAAGTGACACACAGGGAGCTGGAGTCCTACAAGTCTGTGGATACAGCCAACCTTGACTTGAGGTCAGCAGGGCTGCAGGGAGCCTGAGGCCTATGGGTCAGAAATACCTTCTTTAATTTGTGCAATTCCAGATGAGGGCTCCCAGTTCCAGGACACCCTCTGGAGACCTCGGAAGGACCTGTGAAAGTGCGTGATTCCATGTACATTTGACTTCCCAGGACCCCAGGCTTGGTGACACCCAAAGGAGATTATGTTAGAATGACCCTGATTCTGAGAGAGAGCTCTATCAAGTTCACCCTAAGCCCTGGGGGTTCGGTGCCAGACACTTTGGAGGGGGTTCAGAACCACTGTATACCAGAATAAAGGACTTCTGGGGGAAAGCCATGAGCTCATCCTCCCCCAGCTCCACCCCAAACTTGTCTGCCCCAGGGGAATGGAATGAGCCCAGAGAAGGGTGCCTTGTCTTGACAAATCTCAACGTGTCCCCTAGGTGGTGGGCTAAGCCACGCCTGGTGGTTTAGAAGGGCCATCCGTCAGGGAATCTGGGTGGGGAGCACCAGTTTCCTCCACTCCTGTGGCTGTCCTAGCTGGGGAGACAGATGATAGGCTCAGAAGCAGTCATAAAGGCTGAAGCTGGGTACTCATTTACAGGGAGCAAGTGCTGAGCACCCAGAGTCCCTGCCCTGCCCGAGGCCTGGTGTCAGGATAAGTGATGCTGGTAGCCTCAAAGAATCCAATCTCCTTCTCTGAAAAACAAGATTTGTGTTAGTTGGGCCCTGAGGTTGTTGTAGTAGCTGGGTGGCCTCAGGAGGTTTTGGGATGCTGTCGCCTGGCTAATACACTGGATCCTAATCACTGATGTGATGGGGTCAGGAGGTGGGGCCTTCGGGGGTGGGTTAGATGATGAGAACAGGGGCCTGAAATCAATGTTTGTTAATCTGAGACAGGCCCAGAGACCTGTTCCCCACTGTAGCTCATGGAGGCGCTACAAGATAGCCCCATGCCAGAACGGGGAAGCAGGGTCTATCCAGACGTCAGAACCACTGACTCTTGGTCTTGGTCTTCCAGCCCCCAGAGTGATAGAAATGAATGTTCATCTGTAAGCCTCCCCTTGAGCCTCACTGTAACATCTGAACAGACCAGGACATGTGGTGTCCCATAGTGGTATGTCCACCCAGCCATGATGAGTGAGGGTACAGGTGAGGAACCAGGCCCGAGGCTCCTGGGAGGAGGGCTGCCTAGAAAATGACTTAGTCACCACAGCCCCAAGGTCTCATCTTAGACCTTGGACTGAGTCAGCCTGAGGACCAGGACAATAACCCTGTCCTATAAGTGTCTTTGGACACATCCACTGTCTTGTTTCCTCTGTGTCCCTACATTTCTGGTCTGGCTGTAGGGTCCCTCTTTATCAGTGTCCCTTTTTTTTCTGGGCTATGTTTACTCTTTCTCTGGGCTGAGGTCTTGGGTGGGAGGTAGATTGGAGCTAGCCTGTAATATCTGAGCCTCGTTTCCCTTGCCTGTAAAATGGAGAGGCTCCTGTCTCCTTGCAAGGTCAGAAGGCAGATGGAGTGTCCTCACTTTATATCTTACTTATCTCCATGGAAACCTTGAGTGACAGGAGGGACAAAGATGATTGCCCTGTATGACAGCACCTTGTATGACATCACACAGAGGAGCCTGAGCCTAGTTCTGTCTACTTCCACACTGCCCTCCATCAGACACGCTGCCCTCCATCAGAATGGCTCCCATGCCCTGCTGCCTTGGACCTGGCTCGGTCCAGGGCCCAGAAGGCAAGGCCTGTGGAAAATTCTTGGTTCTGGAAGAGACCAGAGGGGCAAGCTCTTATTGTATCCTACCCCTTTGCTGTAAAAGCCAGCCAGCTTACAGGCTCGGTGGTTGTATCTGAAAGTGCTGGACAGCCTTGGGGAAACCATGACCCTCTCTCTGGTGTGGTTTTGTATCAGGCTCTGAGACAGAACCCTCCCTCCCTTGCAAATCTCACACCTCACTAAACCTGGCATAACACATTACCATGGGCTACTTTTTTTGAGTTTTTTGTAATCTTCAATAAATGACAGGGTAGAGGAATCTTTGGGAATCCTCCTGGGATACCAAAGTCTGTACTACGCAGTGCTTACTAGAAAATCTTTTTGTGGATTTTCAATAAGCCCTGGATTATTTATGATACCTAATATGAGCTGGAAGTGTGGCACTTCTGTAATCCCAGTACTCAGGGTGTGGAGTCAGGAGGAGTGCTGAGGGTTCAAGTCCAGCCTGGGCTACATAAATGAGCTCCAGATCAGCCTGAGCTACAGAGTGAAATTATGTCTCAAAATGCCAGGCTGATTTTGTATCAAATGGTTATAGTCCCAGAACATGCAGGGTGGAGACAGGAGAATCAGAAGTTCAAAGCCAAGTTGGGCTACATGACAGTCTGCATTTATGGGTTAAGGCAGAATTGCTGCTTGTGCAAAGATAGCCTGGGCTACATAGGCTACATAGTGAGTCCCAGAAAAGCTAGCCTGGACTACAGACTGAGACTTCTCAACACTCCAGGCTG